>ML211353.1:0-33188 GCA_004369055.1 Polyporus arcularius HHB13444
AAACCTGGCAGGGAGCAATCCTGGGCGTCTAGAGCACAGCACTTCGCCAACAGCAAGGCGACACCCACATGGCTTTCTATCCACTCGTGTTGCGCGGAAAGACACAGAAATTGACAAGACCACTCGCTGGTAGTAGTACGGGGTGCTCGCAGTTTTTAAAGATGCTGCCGGGCATATGGACAGCGTGAAGCCCTCGCTCTCGAAGCGTTTGAAACTCCGCGTTCCCACGGGGGGTCTTCTGCGGGGCTCCTGTCTATCAATTCCAGCCTCTATTCAGAAGGAACGACTGTCTTCCGCTACTGAACTAGAGGCTGGCTTGCGAGCCTATCCGAGTCGATCGATGAGTGTGTGGTTGAGGGCGTCCGCCGCGTGGCACCGCCACGAGACCATTCAGTGACCGTCCGCGAAGGCGGTCCCACGCGGTCTGTCACGCAACTGTCAAGTGCCTCAGCTTGGTAGGCTTGGTCTGGTTACAAGGACTTGCTTACTTATAGGGCAGCATCCTCTTCCACTTCCGCCCGCATCTGCCAGCCGCCCTTCCACCATCGCTCCCAGCGCTGCTCCAGGCCATGGATACGATAGAGAAAGGTGTCGTCCGAACAGTTCTTGTACGCTAAAATGCGGCTAACTAGGATGCTTCTGGCGTTATGCAGAAGGCCTACTCTCGTCGGCAGACGTCGAGAGCGCGGCAACGGACATCGAGTCAGGAGAACGCAGCAGCTCGAAGGGACTCATGGAGAAACATCCCGAGTTGTCGGTGAAACATGACGATATCCCGACATCGACCGTCTCTGCACGAACCTGGACCGCGAGCCCTCCAATTGTTCGTCTGGTCGAGTTCGGTCATCGGATGCAACGAAAGGCACAGTTAAGGTTCCAAGAGGCATACCCGCACATCATCGATCGACTCAAACGTTTCCTCAAGCTCTGTGGCCTCACGTTCGTGATTATCTTCGTCGTCGCGCTCGCCTCCTTCATCATGGCCCTTTCCCACTGGTTCACTATCGTCATCGGCCACCTCGTCCTCCGCCAGACCGTTCCCCTGTCCATCGACAACGCGTTTTACGATATGAAGCTGGACAACACCATGATCTTCGCCGCCCTGGGGGCCTTCATCGTCAACCTTCCCCCATTCATCACCTTCGTGCTTTCCATTCCATTCACGTTTGATCGGACTGTTCTCGAGGGCAGTACAGCACCTGCGAACGAGTTCATCAAGCGTATCACGCCGAAGAATCGCTACGCCCTCCTCCTCCTCAAGTATGCGCCGCGTCTCTCCGCCGCTCCAATTGGTTGCAAGGTCTTCTGGCTTCTCTCCGCGCCATACACCCCCGAGGAATTCGCCTTGGACCCGTTGCACGCTTTCATGGCCGGTGTTGCGGGAGAGGTAGTGTTGACCACAATGGGGTTGATCAAGAATGTCGTCAGGAAGAGGTTCCAGAAGGATGCTATTAGTGATACCGCCACTAGCAGTACGTTGCCCTTGTAGTTATTGCTGGGTTCTTGAGAGTTTATTTGAGTTCATGGGTGATCGGGGGACTTCTTATTAACCATTCGCAGCGTGTACTTACATGGAGATGCGTCGGACATTACTATCGTAGTATAGGGACATTGTGACCTCGTGCGCGCGGATTTCGCGAGGGCAACCGAAATTCAGGGACCTGAACCTAACGCTGGCCTCTCCCTCTCTATCTTTGGGTTTACCCAGGAGGCCTGCAGTCGATGCTAGAATCTCATCAACAGAAGCGATGGAAAATGGGAGACTCACAATCATCGTCACGTTCTCTGCACCATCCTGACCGATCCATCTCTTCACCGTGTCCTGGTTCACGCTGACGCTGTTGACGTGACGTGCAAGTCGCTCCAGCTTCTCCAGGTCTATGCTGTACTGCTTTGCGAGTTCTGCTATCTCCTTCTGCGTAGAGACATGCTTCCTTTCCTCTAGGAGCTCCAGGAGAGACGACGCCACCAAACGATTCTGAGTTGGCCGTGACGAACGCGCTTCGTCCTCAGAACGCAACCGTGTTTGATGCAGCTGCTGAGCAGAAGCGGCCGCCTCCAGATGAACGGTGTCAGCAATGCGGAAAATCACAGAAGGAACCTGCACTCACCGGACGTATGGTTTGCATATGATGATCCACAGTAACTGGACCAAGCCTACTCAGGTTGGCAAGAAAGTGCGGGTCTTGGGAGTCCCGTGAGATAGCTAGTAGCATCATCAGTATGGACTCCCGACATCGTGTCCGTACGCACACCTACCATCGTCCTTGCTCTCGCTGGCTTGCGGTGCCGGCCGCGCATGAGAGTGAGGCTGGTCACCGAAACCAGGTGTCCTTGCGCCAGCCCAGGCCGGTGGAGCTCGCGCGAGCTTTCGAGCAGCAGGCTTGGAGGCAGAAGATCCCATAGCAAACAGATATATGCGCGTACTGAAGGAATATGTCGCCAGCAACAGACAGGGCAGTCGGTGCAAAGTCGGTGGAGAGGAACTTGAAGTGAACAAGACGCGGGTTGGCGCGTCTCGGGCCGGTGACGCCGTCTCGAGCACGGCGATGTCGACGGCATTCGCAGCGCTCTGCTCAACTTTTCTTCCATCCTCGACCATGTCCAAACGGCGCGTCACGTACTACTATGACCGTAAGTGCAGCCTGTCCTCGTGCACGGGAGCGCGGTGAGCTCACGACGAGGTGAACAGCGGATGTGGGTGCATACAGCTATGGCCTCTCGCACCCCATGAAGCCTCAGCGAATGCGCATCACACATGAGCTGCTCACTGCATATGACATGTTGCCAAAGATGCACGTTCTGGTATGTTCTCATACGTCTCACTGGCCACAGGATGCGCTGAATGGTTGCTGGACAGAGAGCGAAACGCGCGACGGCCGAGACGATGACCCGATTTCACACCGACGAATACGTCCGCTTCCTCTCAAGAGTCACCCCAGAGAACGTAGAGCAACTCACGTATAAAGGGACACAGTTCCTGGTGGGAGAGGACAATCCTGCCTTTGAAGGAGTGTTCGAGTTTTGTTCCATCTCGGCCGGGGGATCTATAGGTATGTTCTACTTCCTATCCTCTCCATATCATCCGTCAGTCCAACGCATCTCCTCTGTACTCAGCCGCTGCGCAGCGCCTCATGAGCGGCCAAACTGACATTGCTATCAACTGGGCTGGAGGACTACACCATGCCAAGAAGCGCGAGGCATCCGGCTTCTGCTACATCAACGACATCGTTCTCGCCATCCTCGAAATGCTGCGCTCTGTCCCTCGCGTCCTGTACATCGATATTGACTGTCACCACGGAGACGGTGTTGAGGAGGCATTCTACACCACTGACCGCGTCATGACGTGCTCCTTCCACAAGTTCGGCGAGTACTTCCCCGGCACCGGCACCGCTCGCGACAGGGGTAGAGGGAAGGGGCGCGGTTATGCACTCAATGTGCCACTGAAGGATGGGATTACAGACGAGGCATACAGGAGTGTATTCGAGCCGGTGAGTGATACTTTTCGCCTGGGGTGCCTCCCTCCGCAGAACAGGGCTGAGGCTATGGGTCGTTAGGGATGAGCTCACGCCTGGCACCGACCCCAGATTATCGACAAGATCCTTGAAATCTTCCAGCCCAGCGCGATCGTCCTTCAGTGCGGCGCGGACTCGCTTTCCGGAGACAAGCTCGGATGCCTGAACCTTACCATGCAGGGCCATGCGAGCTGCGTGCAGTATATCCGCAAGAAGAACATCCCCCTGCTCCTCCTGGGTGGTGGCGGATACACAGTGAAAAATGTAGCGCGGACCTGGACGTACGAGACGGCATGCGCCTTGGGCATCGAAAACGACATCGACCTCAACTTGCCCTGGAACGAGTACTTCGAGTGGTTCGGGCCGCGGTACCGTCTAGAAGTGCTAGCGAGCAACGTAGAAGACCTGAACACTGGTGAGCTGGATAAAGTTCGGTGAGTACAAGCTATCGTCTTCTTGGCGGCCTTTCTAAAGCGATCAATACACAGTACGGAGGCGCTCCAGTACTTGTCTGAGTTGAAGCCTGCACCTGCTGCGGGGCTGCAAACCGTACCTGAAGAGAGCGTGGGGGAGCATCTTGGAGTTGGAAGCGCCTACGAGCAGGACCCTCTGGACGACACGGACGATCTGGACAAGGAGCTGGCCCGTAAGTCGCAACATTCGCATAATCGTGAGGTACATTACTAACCGCACGAACCAGAGCACGCGCGTTTCGTTTACAACCTCCAAGAATCCATGGCGCAACCCGAGTCCGAGTCCGAGTCTGAAGGAGAAGAGTCCGAGGCCCCTACTACTCGTACTCGCTCACGCAGCCGTCGCGCCCAATCTCACAACGTTCGGAGTGGGAAGAAGCGCATGAGCCTCCTCACGGGCGAGTACTACGATGATCCTCGATTAGAGGAGCGCGAGAACGGGTACTACGACCTCGGGTGTGGACATGAGCCATGGGCAAACAGTGACTCTGTCACGCGCGGAACGCGGAGGCACTTCTTTAGCGGCGCGGCACGGTGGGACTCTGCGCTGCAGCAGGTGATACTAGAGAGGGAGCGGGCTGGAGCGCAGAATGGCACGTTCGATTTGTCCCAGGCGATGGCTGCTGGTCGACAAGATGAGGAGTTGTTTGAACCTCCTGAGGACGAGATGGACGTCGATATCAAGGACGACTGACCTGACCCTGTCAGTAACTTATTTCTCCTGTATGTATGCCCTGTACTATACCTTCTCAGTGATTTCGTTCGATAATGTGTAGGGTATCCTTGCCTGCGGACTTCTCCCGGCAGCCTTAACTGATCTGCGCTCGCGGACACATCCTAGCACATTTCGGCGTTATTCTTCTATGTTTCAGTGGCCATGTACACGACCTCCAGTATGTAATACATAGTACGCGACCAGACTTGGATATGGAGAGATTGAAAAAGTAAAAGACGAGAGATGCGAAACCAACCAGCCACCCTTGAGTACAGTATCATAGCTCGATACTGTCCTACGGCCCGGACCGCGTCCAACTTTTAGTGGAGGATAGGAACAGATAAGAGAGTGCGCACGACGACAAACGTGATATTGGAAGGTGGTGGAGGTGAGTGACGAGGATGGCGACAGTGCGATTGTGGGGATGAGGGATGAGGGTATCTGGTGAGCGGGGAGGCCACGTAGAAACGCGCCGCCGTCGTGGGGTGCAATACGATAATATGTAGCAAACATACGAAAGGGGATAGCGAGAAAGAACGGAGTATCCTCGTAGCTCGGCAGTATGTTCCGGAGAGCAGTTCGTTACATTTCGTGAAACCGGTAGCGGTCGCATGAGGGGAGCGTGGAAGATTCTAAGCGTGGAAGGTGCCCATGTTCTGAGGGTTCTGTTGATACATTTGATACATGTACGCCTGGTAGACGTGCGGCGGGACAGACTGCGGAGCCATCCCGTTGTACTGCGGCGGCATGTTCATCATACTGGCCTGTGTGAGGTTGGGCGACTGGGCGCCATAGGGAACGGGAGACGGCGAGACAGCGTTACTAGACTGCATGCCGCCGTTACGACGAGGGGCGTTCCTCGGGGTCTGCGCCTCGGGAGTGCGAACAGCGAAGGGGTTGAACGGGTCCGAGCTCGGCGAGAACGCAGAGGACGGGTTGGAGCGACCCCCACGTTGTTGTTGCTGTTGTTGAGGAGGAGGAGCAGCAGCCCCGTTTTGACCATAGGCTGGATCGATCTGGAGGCGAGGAGGAGCCGAAGCAGCGTTCTGGCCACCCATCTGCAACGCGGCCATCATGGACTGCAGACCCTGGTCGCTCGAAGGGTAACCGGCAGGAAGACCAGGCATGCCATACTGGTTCTGCTGGTTGTACTTCGACTTCCCACTCGGCTGAGGGATGTTGGTGCTGTAAGTCGGCTGCAAGTTGGGCACAGGCAGCCCAACCTCCTCAATCAGGCGGCGGTAAGCCTGGGTCGCGATGACCTTCAGCTCGATGAGGACGCGCTTAGTCGCTTCAACATAGCTGGGGCGCTGGGCTGGATCCACGAAGGGGCTCGTGAGGATCTTGTGGACGACTGCGACGCCGTTCACCTGATCGCCCAACACATCGGTGAGGACGTGGTCGCCAGGCGAGTTGAACAACGCCTCGACAATCTGCTTGGACGCCTCGGGCTCGACCTTCTGGTTGACGATCCGCAGCACCGTCAAAGATGCAAGCTTGTGCGTACACAAGTGTGAGAGGTGGGGCGTGAAGCGCGGTGCCAAGAGGTTGTAGCGTGAAGGGAAGCTCGACGTGTCCAGGAGCCAGGTCAGCAGCAGCGCGCCGTTAGGGTTGGTGGCGAGCGGAATAGAGTTGAGGATGATGGCAGTGGCGATACGGCGCTGCTGGTTAAGGGTGATGTTAGAGCTTTCGAGACAAGCCCTCATGCTGCGAGCACCGAAGCGGCCCTGCGCGATCTCCCACAGACGATCCACCATGGCATCGAACAGGAAGTCCGTAGCAGGCGCACCGAAGCGAAGACAACACCTGCGTGCGCTTAGTACGCTGCTACCAACAGGACGGCATGGACCACTCACTGTACGACATAGTTGCCAAACTGATCCAGAAGGAGAGGTGGAACATAAGGCCGCAGGTTCTGGGTAATCAGTGCAACCTCGTCCGGAGTCTGCACACATTCGATGATCTTCTGCGCAGCCCAGGTGCCGTTCTTGTGGATGCCAATCATTGCCAAGTGCGGCGCGATCCGCTCGAGCATCGCCAACCGGGGTTGAGGGGAGCACTTCTCGAACAGCTTCTGAACGACCTACAGCCCCAAACCAGCGTCAATAACGGGACCCACAGGGTTAGATGTGGCTACTCACCGTGTTCCCAAGCCAGTCCGAGGCGAGGTCGACGATCTCGCCATCGAGGAAGTCAGCAGCGACGTTATCGATCTCCTCCGTGGTGATGGTACTGGTATCAAGCCTCTTGCGCAACTCGCGCAGCTTCGAGGCGTCCCAACGCCTGTTGTGGGGTCTCTCAGAGACCAGTGGAATAGTAGTATAGTACATGGTCGGAGGGCGGAACTCTGGAAGAGTGTCAGGGACATGGTCCATGGGCAGTGGCCAGTGTACGAACCTGCAAGAGTTTGGATATCGGCCTCTGCATCGGGACTACCACCACTCAGCTCCTTCAATATCATCTGCTGCTCGGTGACCGAGGGCGTCCACCCGGCAGGCTTGGTGACGCCGTCATAGGTATGCGCGCCAGAGGCAATCATGCTGAGGAGCAGGTTCGAGCGGTAGTTCTCGAGGGAACCGCTGAGCACCTGTTGATCGACGGGAATCGTCGAGGCCCCCTTGATGTTCCGGAGAGCATGGATCGTAGCCCCGACGCTCAAGTCACCGATGCCCTGAACGTTGACGTTGGCCGCCTCGTCTTGGCCGCCATTGTTGTCCTGGCCATTCTTGACAGGCACCTTCGCGAAACCGATACGGATGGCCCCGACATCACTGCCGAGAACGTCACGTCCGTTGAGGGCCTTACGAGCCCTAACCGCATCGTCCAAACGCTCGAAGTTGACTGCGCAAAGTCCGTCAACATCAACACTCAACACACCAGCAACGAAAAGCACGTACTGAAGCCACAGTTCTTGTGGGTCAGGACACGGGCAGACTCTATCGGCCCGTAAGGACTGAACACACTGAGGATGGTGGCGGGAGTCGTCGTCGACGGGATCGACCCGATCCAGAGCGCGCGGGTGGGGGTGGACTGGAGTTGGGCATCCAAGCCGGAAAGGCCTGCATTGTTGCTTCCAGACTTGCTCAATGCGCCACCAGGGGATGTGGCGATCGGGCTGTTCAGGTTGGCCCCTTTCGCGGGAGCGACGGGAGCGCTGTCCGCCTTACCGAATCCGATGCGCACAGTTTGACCGTTCGGCATGCCGATATCTCCGCCAAGACGGTTGAGGACGTCGTCCTTGGCGCGGATGGCATCCGCTTGATCGACGAAGTTGACGAAGCCACACTCCTATATGACATGCGCATCATCAGCGTCTGAGCGACATACGTTGCAAGCTCCTGACTGACCTTCTCTGGTAGCAACCTGAGCGACTCAATAGCACCATACGGAGCGAACACATGGATGAGCTGTTCGCTCGTGAAGGACGCGTCCAGGTTCCCGATCCACAGCGAACGGGTGGGGGTCTGGATCTGGTTGGACGAATTCTCCGACTTCGGGGAGATGGCGCGGTTCTGGTTCGACGATGGCGCAGCGAGATACGCGGAGGCACGGCTCGCAGGCGGCTCAGGGTTAGGGAAGTGCATGCTCGCGGCCAGCCCATTCCTGGGGGCAACCGTCTTCTCGGACCGCAGGATCCCGGCTGGCCCCATGTTGGAAGCGGTCAGGCCGGTATGCATGGACAGGTCGCTGCCGAAGTTCATCTGGAGCTCTCCGACTCCTGCACGGCGGTGGAGCCTGGACGTTGAGTCGTCGAGGGTGCCAACGGAGATTGCACGAGGGCGAGTTGCGAGACCAACACCCAAGTGGTCAGACTGCTTGAATCCCTGGGCGATGTAGTTGGCGGACAGATAGTTACCATTGTCCTCGCCGTACGAGTCCATGCCTTGGCGGTGGTACAGCTCGTTCTCGTACATGTCTTCCTCCTCCTCGGCGTTGGGCGTGGAAAGAAGCGACGCAGCCGACGGACGCAGATGGTACGGGTTGGACACCGTGCTGGCGCGCATGCGGGCGGGATTGTTGTTCAGATTGACCGTGATCGCCGCTTGAGCCTGGTTGCGAAGCTCAGAGAGCGTCGCCGCGGGCGGGCGACGGGCTCCATCGTCCAAACCGAGGTAATCGAGCGTGTGAACGTCGAACTCGTCATCCATGGATGCCACGGAATGCAAATCATCAAAGATCGGCATCCCATTTCCGCCGTTCCTCGACGATAGCCACGATGAGGAGAAGATGGATGGACCGAATGCGTTCGAGAGTCCGCCGGATGGGAGCGTGAGGGAGCCCGACCTGAGACGACTGTTGCGCTCCGTCAGAGCGGACGAAGCGACAGACGAGGCGACAGAGGCCGAGTGACGTAAGCCGGGGCGGACAGGAGCTGCAGCTGACGTGGACGTGGGGGTGCCCAGGTCGCCCCGCTGCCTGAGCTGCTCTGAGAACGATTCGGTCGAGCCGACGGGGGTGCCCAAATTGCTCGAAGCCGCAAAGCGCTGGGCTGCGAGCTGCACGTTGGAGGGGAGGGTGCCTGCCCTGGCCCTACGGAACCCCGGGGGATAGTTGGTGGGGGGTAAGGACGAGGTATCAGCGGGAGAATTCGCGGACGGGGGGTGTTCGTTAGGAGGGGAGCCACCGGAGGCGAGGGCGCGCAGCGCGGGAGGCCTGTATCTGGCGCCAATGCCCTGCTCGGCCTCGAGCTCCCTCGCGCTGGCAAAGTCGAAGGCCGTCAGCGCATGGGTTGATGGGACGATGCGAATGGGGATGTGTGGGGCAACGAATGGAAGAGAACACACACCGTTTGGCGTACGCAGCAGAGGGGGCGGGAGGCGGGGTCTTGCCAGAGGACACGCGCGAGAAGGAGTTGTCGTTGGCGGAGAGAGACATGAGGCTTGGCTGTAAGATGTTGGATTAGGTATTACTTGATGTTTTTGGCGGTGCAGAGCGAGTTGCGCGAGAGCAAGCAAGAGGGGTAAAAGTAGGAGGAGTCCGATGGGTAACTATGAGCAGGCGGGCTACAGGTCGTAATAGGGCGAATTTCTTGAAGAAACCAATTTTGGGGGCGAAGACGTAGAAGGGGGCTGCCCAGGACTACTACAGTAGGGTGGACTCCAGTAAATAGTAGAGGACTAAGTAGGATGAAGGACGTCGTTGCGAGCAGAAAACCGCGCGAAAGGAGTCCTCTCCTCCTCCCAGCGCCAGCCCCAAACTCCGCTCTCTTCTATAGCCGCCCGAGCTATCCGCTGCCCCCCACACGCATGCTCCCATACAATTAGCATCATATTCACTACATACCTGCCTGTATCACATACAAGCAACTATACGGACTACTAGGGACTATACGCATGCACCGTCCTACTTTCGTGCCCCCCGACTCCGCGGCCCCCTCCGCCCCCCAATCCGCGAATCGATCTCGCAGGCCATCCAGCCTGGATCCTCGGCGGTGATTGGACGTCACATCTCGCGAAGTGCCCAGATGATCTGATGCTCGGTGCTGTCCGCAATCAGCAAGAAGCAACGCATCCCAAGCAAGGCGATCGAGACCGCGCCCCCAGCACAATGCATGGGGCAAACATACTGAAACAGAAGAAACAGAGCGGGGAGAGTGGAACGAAATAATGGATACACAGTCTACGACGTATACGAACGTGCTTTGAACAGGAATGCAATAAGTTTAGAAGGCGAACAAGGGGCAAAGTCGGCAGGGCAGGGCATGAATGAAATGGCAATCAGGAAAGCGACGTGCGTGAGCCCCGTCTGCTCGACCGCGTGCTCCGGGACCGTGTGGCGACTGCATTCGCGACTCGCTTGGATCGCCGCAGAGGCCGCTCGAGCGAACCGTCGGAGGACTCGGTAGTCAGACGCACTGAGGCATCCTCCGCGTCCTCATCGACCGGTCCCTCCGCGGCGGGCGTGTTGGGCTCCCAGTCCGACGCAGCACAGAGGACATGAAACATCGCCTCCTCGGTCGGACTGAGCGGTGTCTCGACTACCGGCGTGATCTCCTCTGCGGGTCGGTGTCCATCAATGGACGAAGTGGCGAGGATGAAGGGCGGGTGCGTGAAGAGGTGATCCTCCCACGATGCCTCGAACTCTCGTGGAGGCAGCTCTAGCCGGTGGGAAGCCATGGACTGGCGCCGCGCATCTGATGCCGACTTGAACTGGTGACCAAACGCGCTATACGCAGCCTCCCGACCGCCCGACGGGGTCAACACATTGACAGCGTCGGGGAAGAGCAAGTGTAGTTCGTCTGAGAGGAACGCCCCGAACATGACCTCGTCCTTAGTAAGCATTCGCGCCTCGCTGGCAGGGAGCCATGTGCCGCAGACGGGCGGCGAACCCGCAGTTATTGTGACGGCACTCGGCGTTGACGGACACGAGTGCAGCGACATCGGGGAGATGTTAACGAAGTCCGTGTCGATGCGTCGCAGGTATGTCGAAGAACCCACGATCATCTGATACACAGGTACACCTGATGAAAATAAACAATGTTGGTCAGCTTACGTGGTATACGAATGGAAGAGTTCCTAATCACCGCACCTTCGAACAAGGTCGCACAAATGGCGGGGTTGGAGGGAAGGATGGTGGGAATCACGAGCGGTTCCACTCCTGAGGGCGAGGACGACGTCCCCAACACCGGCTGAGGAGCGGCGGCAGGCGGCACTGTAGTCGCGGGAGTTCGAATATACAGCGAAGTCAAGGATGCGATCAAGGAGGGAGATGTTATCGACGGATGCCTCTCTGGTCCTGCTGGTGTGCCCATAATCGTCGCATGCAGGTCCAACGGCGCAAGGGCACACCGTGAGAGCTTCGGAGATGACGACGGAGAAGCTGCGGCAGTAGTAGAAGGCTCAGGGGAAGGCGACTGTATCCGCTCCTCTGGAGAAACGGCCCGTGCACCACGGTACTCGTGCCAGGCGGAGTCTTCCAGGTCGCGGGGCTCGACGCTGTCAGGACCAAGAATCTCCACATCTCTCCACTGCAGCTCGAAAGATGGGGCTGGCTTGGACAGGTGAAGTGGACACTCTTCGACAGGCGACTCGCAGGGATCGTAGGGTGCGATGGGGGAGAGCGCCTCCGGCGGTGGCGTGGGATCGTGCTCAAGGAAGAACGGGTCCGTCTCCTCTTCCTCCTGCTTGATATGTGCGGGTCCTCCCAGCTGCGCGGATGGCCAAGCCCACGATGAAAAGTCGTCGGAAGCGAGTTGCTCGGCCTGGCGCTCGAGCGCCGCAGCCTGTGCCACGATGTCTAACACCTTCAAGTCCGTCGCACGAGATTCGATATCGTCCCAAGCATCCAATAACCCACGAACGTCCGTAGGTTCTTGCTTGATAACGACGTCGTCAACTTGTATCGAGGGAGAGCGAGGACCGGGACTCTCCCACTGAGTCTCCGTATCAGCGTCGAGGTCACCAAAGAAGTCGTCCTCCCACGCAGACTCGTCATCGTCCAGAGGCGTGCGCAAGCGGCCCTGAGACAGACGCCGCCTGCGTAGCATATCATGATGGAAGTCATCCTCTTCATCAGACTCCGGCGGTGGAGATCCTGAGAACACACTGTAGGGAACAGATGGAGAGCGTCGAGATGCGACCAGAGAAGGGGAGAGACGTGACGGAGGCGGAGAAAGGTCGGAGAGCGGGACGTTGGGGATGAGTGCGGTCGTAGAAGCTCGCCGAGGAGATGAAGGCTCAGAGAGGGGTGAGTCCTCGCCGTCGGAATCAACAGACATGGAGTCACTGTCAGACTCGTCAGAGTCCTCGTCACTGTAGTCGTCAACAGGATCCAGATCCTGTGGGTGTGAACCACTCGCGCAGGAATAGGACGCCACCGAGCCCGAGGTGGATGCACTGGGCGAGGATGCGAGAGAGGGTCTCAATCTGAGCGTGAGCTTGACCTTGGGCGGCCTCTTGTCTTCTTCGTCCGAAGAGTCAGAAACTGATCCTGGAAGCTTGTCAGCACAGGAGCGTAACAAGCGTTTCCGCTTTTGGCCAGCCCCTTCTTCCGGTTGTGCCGTGGTTCGCTGCCTGTCTCTTTCGCGCCTCCGCTCGCGTCCTGGGTTAATCGGTAATCCGACTTTACCGTTCTCGTTGTAGTCGCACAGACGGATGCCCGACCTAGAGAATGGACAAGGAAGACCTGCGGCTTTGCTGAGATACCAGACCGCCGTACCTCGCCGGAAATTGGTCAGCCGGTTCTCGCCTTCAGGCAAAGTGCAGTGGGCGCCTCCGATGCGCGAGTGGAGTGCGGGGACGAGGTCGTCATCGGAGATTGTCCCAGACATAGTTTGCCTGAGTAGCAGGGATTGGTCTTGTTGAGCATCGCACCGAGCGAGGTGATTCCGGATGAAGGTCGTGATAGCTTGGCCGGCGGCGGATACACTGACGCGATGGGTAAGGTCCGACGTCAGTGAAGAGTGAGTGAGGAAGCAACGTACTTCTGGCACATGAGGCCATATTTCATGCAAAGCTCCGAAAGGTCCTTGATGGTCATAGCGCGGTTGTCCTGGCGGTGTATATGGCTCGCATATAAGCGTTGGAGCGATAAGGGCAAGGGTACTCACCACGGACATGAAGGAGCGCCCGATCGCGAGGAAGACCTTACTATTCGCGTCTTCGGGGTGCAGCACGACGTGCGGGGGAGGGAATGCCGGCCAAGCAGGAGCGGGGACCCCGGGGGAGGAGCCTACGGCGTGCTTGGACTTGGTAGCTGGGAGGACCTTGACACGTCGCGCGGGAGCGGGTGGCGCGTCGGGCGACTGTCGAAGGCGGAGGGAGGGCTTGATGGCGGCGTTGGAGCGAATGCGGGTGTCATACTGATGCTGGGCAGACGCGTGCGGTGTCGGGGCAGGGAGGATGGGCGTGAACATGAGCGGAGGCGTGGACCATGAATTGGATGGGATTCGAGGGGCGTCGACCAGCGAGGAGGCGGAGGGAGAGGCAATTAGGAGGGACGCGGGAGGGAGGAGGTGGTGGGGAGAGGGAAGTTGAAGAAAGGAAGAGCACGCGCTTCTCAGGCCCTAATGGTAACCGTCCCAGGCGTGCCTAATTCGAGCTAGCCTAAGGCCATGATGGCCGCAGCTCCGATCTAGATGACGCAACCAAAAACGTCCGTGCGCCCTCTCCAGACGCCCGCCCGCCCGCCACCCACGCCCCGCGCACCCCGTCGGCCGTCGCCAGCCCGCCGCAGTCCCTGCGCACGGACCCGGGGGGCGCGGCCTGCACTCCGCCGGCGGGCACGCAGCACGCGCTCCGTCACGCGCCCGGCTAGCTCGACGTCGCCAGCCGCCCCGGAGGCATCAAACGTGTTGTGTCACCGTTCTTCGCCCAGAGTTTCCCCCACGACAACGAGTGACACCACTCACCTCCTCGGGCATCTGGCCTCCCTACCCGCCTGATGCGAAAAGTGCTCACTGCGCCCGCTGCGCACAAAGGACCGCTGTCCTCCCACCCCCACGTTCCGGTGCGCATCGTCGGAAGCATACCGTTTTGGACACCAGGCGACTGATAGCGCCCTGGGATTCGCGGCGCCGCGCTATCGTCCAGCCTCAAGCGTATCACTCCGTGTTTGCCCCAGCAACACTATCCAAGTGCGACAGTCGACCACATGCGCACTCACCGAGCGTCGAGGCGGCGAGGCCTTGCCCCAGGGGGTCTGCCTGTATCTCGTCGATTATTCGCGCTCGGGTGTGGCCGGGCCTTCTCGCATCCTGGAGGCGATCGTCGATCGAAGCAAGGCTCCAGCGGCAGACTCCTCGGCATGCGGCCCGTCTCGTCGACGGCTGCTGCAGTATGCCTAGCCGTGAAACACGCGAACACGAGGAGAGAGCAAGGTACGAGGTTGTCGAGTGCTTGCGGTGAAAGAGAGATCGCTCCTCCGTCAGCGGGTGTGTCCCATGGTACACAGGGCTCTGGGTACGGGACTCACCATTGTATTCAGGGCTTCTGCTGGATGTCCCTACTGTAGTGTATGCAAGCACTCCTAAGACGGATGATGAGACACAACACCGCGGTAGATGAAGGACTTCTTTGTTCAAACGGCTCTGCAACCTTGAACGTTATTTCGATCAGGAATGAAACTCAGCGAGAAAGCACTTCCGCAGGGAACGACCAAGACGTACCTCAGAACGCAGCACCCAGGGCACCGGCCCCTCCAACCCAACCCTCCCATTCCGATCCCGCTTCCATTCGACCACTGGCTGCAAGATCGAACAAACAAATGGAGAACATATCCGTTCTGGCCACGAGACAAGGAGACTCGAACCTACACCCGCGTCTGGTGGCCAGTGTCCCGCACGCGGCTCACGGAGAGCACGTCTCCGCTCATCCGTGGCACATCTGCACATCCCTAGAGCCAGTCACAAGCGTCATGAAGTCGCCGAAGCACCCGGAAAGAAGAGCAGGTCTCGATTCGCCGCAGACGATCGACTAAGTTATAAGCACCACGCGAAGGTCAAGATGCGGCGGTAGTAAACTCTTCCTCGAGACCTGACCTATAGAACATCGCCGCCGCAAAGGAATGCTGGCTTTCCTAGATTGAAGAGCGTTGTGGTGCTGGGGCATAGGAGTCAGGAACATAGTCGTGGTGAGAGGGTGAGGTTGAAGTGGTTGGCGATGGTCTTGCATTCTTGATGGATTTCGGCATATAGGTCGGATATGTATTACTGTAAAAACCCAATTCCATTTTCTATGTAGATCACCTGACCGCGACGCGTGCATGACGCGTCAGTGGCTGAGGGTCTTTTTCCAGCCTTGCACGAACCACCCCGTCATGCAGTACACAACAACGCGTTCGACATCACACGATGTGGTTGCATTTCGATCCGCAATCCATGAATTCGAACAGAGATATAGACACACAGTACGGTAGAGATAATGGTACACAATCGGAGCACACTACGCGAGTAAAACAGATACGAGCCAATAATATAGACGAACACCGTGAAACCCAGGGAACATTCCATCATGCAGCCGCCTGGGACCCGCGTTAGACAAGACATACAGACATAACAGAGAGCACACACCTTCTTCGCTCTTGGCTTCGCAGCAGGCTTAGGCTTGGAAACGGTGGACTTGGAGGCGGTGGACTTGGTGGCCTTGGCCTTCGTCGCCTTCGTTGCAGCGGCCTTAGCGGCGGTCTTCTGCAAGGGGGGTTGAGTACGAAAGAACCATGTGCAATGCTCGATCGGACAAACCTTCTTCTCAGTTGACTTAGCAGTCGTTGTCTTCTTGGTCGAGGACGCCTTGGTGGTCTTCGCAGTCTTTGCGGGCGCCTTCTTCACCGGTGCAGCCTTCTTCGCCGCCGTATCCGCCTTCTTAGCGGGAGCAGCTTTCTTAGGAGCAGCAGGCTGAACGTTCTGAGACAAGGATGAGTTACCATCCAACGTGGACGGTGATCACGTACCTCGTTCGTAGGGGCAGGCTTGGTCTTCGGGGCGAGCTTGACCTTGCCGGAGGTACCCTTGGGGAGGGCAAAGGTGCCATCCTCAGCACCGTTCTGGATCGCACGGTTCAAGTGCGAAGTGTTGGCGGTGGTCGACACGTCGATGCCGAACTTGTCGCTGATCCACTATAATGATCATGAGAATCGACGGAACATGCACCAGATGCCCAACCACCATACCTTCTTAAGAGTAGTGCGGGACACACCACCGCGCTCCTTCGTCTCAACGATGCATGCCTACATGCACTCAACAACACGACAAAATCAGCCAGAGAAAGACAACGTACCTTGATCATGTCCTTCCAGGAGGGGTGACCCTTGCCGTCGTCGGCGGCGGCAGCCTTGGCAGCCTTAGATTTCTTCGCAACAGCTACCTTAGGCTTCTTGATACCAACAGACTTGGCCTCGGTGGCTTTGGTCTTCTTCTCCTTGAGGGCCTTCTCTTTGGTAGCAGCGACCCTCTTCGACTTAGGCTTGTCGGTCGCAGTGGACTTCGGCTTCTCCGCAGACACAGACTTGGGTTTGTCCGTGGCAGAGGACTTGGGCTTCTCGGACGCAGTAGACTTGGGTGCGGTAGCCATTGGTAAGAGGTTTGGGGGATGGATCAGAGAAAGGGGACCGTGAGACAGATGGATGACAGAGTGCGCACGCGCAAAGTGGAGGGATGAGGGGGGCGAGGGAACTAGGGGGGCGAGGTTTCGGAGCGGCGCCTTATATACGGACGCGCGCGACGCGTGTCACGTGCACCCCCGACGCGTTTGTTTAACGCGAACCTTATTTTGCGCCTAGCGCGACAGCTCTGAAGCGCCCATCTGACCGCGGGGCGTGCGAGTGCATAGTGCTGATTGCGCACGGTCCTGCCCATTGTTCTTCTCCGATGTGTCTGGCTACGTATCCGGTATTTTTGAACTGCGGACAGGCCCCACTGCTATAGGCCATTGACAACCAACATAGGTACATAGAACACCAGTTCTTGTTGGCAGGCGAGAAGGGGCATGCCATCGTCCTGAGCCTACTTCCAACTTCGAGCGCCAAGGTTCAGTCGCACTCGCAGTCACGTACAGCGGGTTTGCACATCTACGTCAATCTTCATTTATTGCAAAGATACCAAGGTCCCGCAGAATGAAGACGGCCTCCTCAACTCGCATCTCCAGCACGGTCAGCTTCTCTCTCTTCTTATCCCACCGCGCCAATAGCTCTCTCTCGTTCCTGGTCAAGAACCTCTCCTCGTCCTGACTGACGTCGCTCCGTTGCCGCTTCTCAAGAACAGCCTTGAGATTCGGTTCGTCCTGCTCAGCTTGACGTCGCGCGGCAATATTGTACAATGTCTTGTACATATTCCCGAGCAACACGCTATATGCTTTCTGCAAGTCGACGAACCTTTCAGAATAGTGTCAGTCTATTGAAGTGGCCGGAACATTGTAAGTCTTACCATAGATAGAACATCCGGGTAGGGTTGCGGTCAGCGCTCTTGGGAACCTCCTGCAGGCTCACTAACGCCTCCGCAGACATGGCAGCTAACAGGGGCCTGACATCCTTCGCTGCCATCATGCCCACCTTGGATATCTGCGCACCGCTCAGTCAATATGACGAATTACCATCATACTCCACGGACCTGTTTCTCATCCATCATTGCGGTATCCAAGAGCAATCGAATGATCCGCACGCCCTCGTCCCCATGTCGTTCCCGTGCAACGGCTTCTAGAACGCGCCTTCGCAGTCGCCGCGCTATGATCTCGAACTCAACCTGGACTTTTGACCCATTCAGCGACACAAACGAAGCGGCTCGACCTGCGGCGGTGGGGTTGTCCATGGACGCGAGTATGCCCAGATACTCCTTAATCAACGTCATGATAGGCGGCTTTTTGGAAGGCATGAGGAGACCAGAAGCCAGGTCGACGTCTTCCGGTAGGTGCATCGCGATGTTGGCCAGAGAGGTTGGATCTACTGAACGTGAGCGAGGCCACCAACGAACATATAGCAATGATCAGTACCAGAGCGGATGTCTGACATTTTCCTCTGTTTTGATTCGGTGGCCTTCAGCGTTGCCTTCAAGACGGTGCCTGCGCACTGGTTAAAGCGCTCTGATGCCGCACCCTCAATCAGCTGAACAGTCATAGAGACGTCAACGCTACCCTAGGAGCATGAAAGCTGACCCTTACTTTGTTCCGAATGTGTACATTGAATCGCTCGCAGTTGACCCTGAAGTAGACCTCGTCCTAGAACGTTGTGAACTCCCAAGCATGACTTGGGCTAGATAAATACTCACATCCACTTCCATCTCGTCCTCGACTGCTTTGCGCTACGTCATAAAATCAGGAAGCGTGCACAGAAGCATTTTGCGAGCACTTGCCTTGGAAACTTTGAACGTGTGGTCTTTAGCTTTACGCTTCTGTAGTCTAGGCATATCATCTCCTGTTCTTGGTCCAGACGAAAAGGCTGTCTTACCATGCCAACTTGTTCCGCTTCCTCCTCTTCCCTCCGCAATCGTGCCTCGGCCACTTCCTTCGCCTCACGCAACTCCTTTGCTGTAGGAAAACCCGCTATTTTCTTCTTTTCCTCCGCTTCGTACCGTATGCGTTTATCACGTGGAGATAGATGGGACAGGAGAGTCGAAGGCTTCAGATATCCTTCGTCGACAAGCTTGTGCAGGGTCTGCGAGAGAACGGCAGGCCCTGACGGGAGGTGAATCCCTGCTTCCCCGAGGTGATAGAATTCGTACCTTTGATAGGATCGTATACAGACAACTGCGAGATAATATCTGGAGGGCGAAGTTTGCCATGGTCCAGGACCAACTCCACGATTTCCGCGCCCTGAAGTTGTATATGAAGTGTGTCGAATTGCGTGAACCAAGGAGTGAGACGTACCGGTTTGCCATACAGCTGCTCTGCCAACCAAACATAGCGACCATAGCGTAGCCTCAACAGGCACTCGTCAACATTCATCTCGAACACCTCGCCCTCGTCATCGGATTGTGCATGCCATAATAAGTTATGTTGTACGAGGACGAGGATCGCAGCGCGGACGGTCCTAGGCTTCTGCTTGGAGAATCGAACTAGTTGGGCAAACCCCAATCGTCCATGGGTAAGTGTCACAGATGCTATAGCCTGCAGCACAGATGAGTATTATGCTGCAGAGCTCAGAAGACACAAGATACTCACTGCAGTCAGCGGCCCGAAGACCGAACGCACAATTTCTGTGCAGAGACGCGCTGTGTCTGCATCTGCCATCGTCGATGACTAGCACAACATTCGTGTGTGCCAGCGAGGATAGAACAGCGTCACGACACAGGAAGGAGCGGGTGGATTGCGTCGAGTTGTGGCAGCGCGAACGACTCCGAGCTCAAGACTGTGAAGTCCCCAGATGCCTGCCCTAAAGTGGCATCTACCGCCCAGCAGCAACTCTGCCCCACCACCGTCTCACCACCATCTTCAAGCACTCTTGCCGCCACCCTCTCTGCTCTCTGCTCTCTGCTCTCTGCTCTCTCTGGGCTTGGCGACTATGACAACAACGATGTCGGAAACATTCGACGCCCAAATGTCGGATGCTGGCGATATTGACATATCGATGTACTCCACCATGGCGACGACCGATTCCTGGCTTTCTGTCGAGGCGAGCATGGGCGACGATACGTTCTCGTCAGGTGCTGCTACGTTTGAATACACGCATGATGGTATTGAGATTGAGATGGGCGACGACGACGAAGCAATCACCGAATACGAAATGGCGGACGGCGACGGATACGACGAGGAGCTTCAGGACGTTGAGGTCTACGACATATCGCAGGCTGCATCACCGCTAATGGTGGAGGATCACGGGGACCAGCACCACGAGGATACAGACCCCATGCACATTCCCTCCGACGACCCTTTACCGGTGGCGGAACCGCCACCGCCTTCCGTTGAACCCGCCGTAGCAGCATCCAGCACATATGACCTAGGCGAACGGTCCCAGTTGTCAAGTCCCACGACAGTTCCAATCGTCGTAATTCATGACTCAGATACCGCGCAACAGGGTCGCAGCGGAGAAACGACCGCCATCGCGGCGGTTCCGGAGACACACCTCGTTGATGGCCTGCCCGCCCCTGCCGTGGACGATCTTCCTGTTTCCCAGCCTTCTTGGATGATTCCCCCGGATTTACCAGCTGTGCCCGCGCTGCTCTCCAGCGAAGCCCCGGAACTCGCGACGGTCGAGTCTGAACCTGATCCCCATCATGAGCCTGCTTCGTCGTATCAGAACTACGAAGCCCATGAAGCAGGAGGTACCACCGATACAGCTGGTCATCAGGAGAGTGTCGCTGGTTTCGAAGACGTCGATGTTGCTGCGACCAACGAAAGTGGCGATCCTCACGAGATCTCCGAGGGTGTCTACATAGATCCCCCTCCCCCGGTACTATTGTCTCTTCCTCCTTCCGCTGAGTTTGGGGAATGCTCCCTGTTCAACTTGCCCACGTCGAGCGTACCGCAGAGCCCCTCAAGCAGCTCTACACCTGCTAGCGACGAGGGGCTCCATCTCCTCATGCATGACCGCCCTACTCTCTACTACGAACCTCTTTCGGTTGTGTTCGCCGCATTGCGAGAAGAACAGTGCATACAGAATATGCCAGGATTTGCTGAGGCGGAGTTGGTCCTGGACGCTTTCGATCTCCAGTTATGTATCTCCGAGGTGCGTTCGTTGCTCACAATGGACAAGAATTCATGCTTACTGGGTCATAGGACAATGTGTACACCCACGAAGTGACGCTCCATGAACTCAATGTCATCCACGATGGTTCTGATCTCAACGGGCCGCTGAGGCTTCGTCTGAAGGTGTTCACGCCTCGTTTCGTGGCTCGGTACACAACCCTGCGAGACCAGATAGCGCGTCTGAGTGTCACCGACGGGGATGACTCGCACGTGGATCCCGCTGCGGCGCAATTTTCGCATGAGAAAGGTAACTCTTTCCTGGCTCCTCGTAGCTGACAGACACTTACTGGATGGATTTAAGCAGATGCGCCGCACGACACTGAACAACAAGTAGTCTCGATAAAGTATCCGGAGGAGATTGTTCCTGCCGAGACCTCCAAACAGCTCGATGATCCTCATACTGATCGAACAGTCGACGAGTTCTCTTCTGGAACATCACCCCAAGCCATTTCTTTAGCACTACCAAATTCTTCCGAAGATGCCGTGCAGGAGCAGGCGGAGGCGGAGGTGGCGGCCCAACTGGCAGATGAAGTGGCGGGAGCAGAGCACGATGCTGACGGGGATGTTGATAACCTCGGCGAGGTTGCTCAAGAGGGAGTGACTGCGGAAGCTCTGGATCCAACGCGGGATCAGGCAGGGGAGGCTATACCGGACGGCGAAAATGGTGACGACGCCGATGAGTATCAGGAGAGCGAAGAAACGCTCGACGCCGATGACGTTCACGAAGGCACCCTAGAGGAAGGTGGCGACTACGTCGAGCACGCCGTCTATCCCGACGACGAAGACGAGTTCGGCGAAGATCTTTCCGACGAACTTGGTGGCGAGGCAGCAGACCAAGCCTACCCTCACATCGGCGCTACGGATGATACAATTCGGTATGCTCAAGATGCTGAGGAAACGCGAGGATACCCCGACGACACCTATACCGCGGTCGTAGACCCAGGTTGGTCCTAGTCCTGGGAACACCCGATAGCGTCGCTAACAGCCTTTGCAGCACATTCCGAAGATACCGGTTTGAACGACGAAGCGAGTACTGATGCTACCGCGCATTCCAACAGCCTTGAAGGTATGCCGAAATCTATATATCTCTCCTGAAGTTCATGGTGCTTATTCTACGTGCAGCACCTGGAGGTGTCGAAGACAGCCTACCACCAAATTCCGCTCCGCGGTCAAACGACGCGACAGCAACGAGTGAGTTATCTTCTGTACTTCACGTCCATGATCCATCTGCTAACATTATGGTGACTCAGATCTTACCCTCGACGCAGCTTTCCAAGATCACGCTACGGCCACGGACGAAGACGAACTGGACGACAATTGGGACGACCCGGACCTGTCGCCTGTGAAACCGGCTTCCACAGAACAATCGGATGCGTTGTCGCGCAAGAGTTCCACCACCACTCTTGCCAGCCGGACCTCGAAGCGAGCGTACGAGGAGGTCGAACTCGACGATTTTGACGATGACGATGAATCTGCGCCAGACTCTCCAGGTATGTGTCTGCATACGCGACTCTGCTAAGGTCTGTTGTAACCGCGATATACAGATGCCAAGCGGGCGCGGGTCGAGTAGTCCCCCTCGCAGACACGCGCGGCAGTCTTCCCGCGAGTATCGCCAACCGGTCTTTCGTGGACGCGTGCCGGGCCTGCTCCGGCAAGCCTCGGCTCCTGCAGAGTCACGGATTGTTCTCTGGTGATCGACTTCCGCTGGCTCGCTTCGATCTTCGGCATCGCAATACGACTATCCAGGAATCCGACATTTGATCGGTAATTCTCAAGTATTTCAGCTCTTCCCTGAGCTGTCGATCTTTTCTCTCTTACTTCTGACCCTTGTTTGTGATCGCTGACATTTCCAGATACGCAATTTCGATGGTTTCGAGTGGGTTTGGCAGGCGATGGAGTGTGCGTTGATAGTGTTCCGCCGCCGTGTTGACTGTGGTTTGTAGCATCGTGGCATGTGTTCGCATTCTTGTAGCTTATGCTTCATGGCCATGAAATCCAGCACTACTTGACCGGCATACGTATAAGGATGGTTGGAATGTGGCACATTAACCACGCAAGTTCGCAATCAAGCAAATGTTGCTCAATTACGATGTGTAAGTCATGGCCCCTCCGGGCCACTCCGAAGTCCGTTGATACACGGATGGTACAGTACAGTATTGCTCTCCGGTGTCCGACAGAAAGTTTGCAGTTGTCTCGCGCTGGATGGTGGACTCGCCCGCCCTCACCAGCTACACGACTGTCTGAAACGCACAGCCACATGGGGCCCCACTTTCCCAAGTACTCCTAAAGACTTCGCCATTACTCCCTCCAAAACCTGTCCACTTCTCGTGGCCAGGAATAATTTTCATTGAATCTTCAAGCTTCAAGCTTCAAGAGTGGAACACTATATATCAGTGGGATGGACAGAGGCTCAGACAACATGGTATACATGAGCCGCATGCCGAAGAAATGGGCATTTCAATAGAGTGCCCATACAGTACAGCAGTTGCTACCCATTCCCTCTATACCGGGTCACCCGAAGACTTCGTCATGCGTGAAGTGCGGCTATGAGGGCGAGGTGTGCACCCTGAAGCGCTCAAGCCTTTCCCGCGACGGACACTTTGAACGTCCCATTGGGTGCGACCTTGGCTCGCTCGCCGGTGATCCGCCATCCACGCTGGTCTTCCTCTGCAGTCTCCTCCTCCGCGGAAAGCGGGCGGCCGACGCTTGGTCCGCGCACATGCAATGCTCCGACAGGGTCCGCACCACCCTCTACTGCAGCATCGTCTACGCCGGTCAACTTCACCTCGACATTGACCGAGGGCGGGCCCACAGGCGCAAGGTAGGTGAATGCATACGCATCTGCGGCTGAAGCGGAGGGCGAGGAGGATGCCGCAGGCGGGAACGTCTGCAGGTCGAGCGCGTGCGAGGCGAAGATGGGACCAGCAGCGAGCGGGTGGGAGTGCACGTTGATGACAGGAACGGACAGCGCGATCCGGGAGGGAGTGAGTGCCTGGGCCTCCAGCGGAGCTGTGCGCGACGCAAGCAGTGAGCTGGGCACGACCGAGATGAACGGTAACTGTGATAGCGAACGCACCTCCGCTGACCATGACCGCACGAACAGTGCCTGCGCCCTTGCCCATCACCTTGACGCGTGCGCCGTCAAAGACGAGGCGATCCCAGAGGCTCTGCTTGGTGATGTAGCCCTCGAGGATGCCGGCGAGCTTGTGGCGCCAGGCGAAGTTGTACAGCAGCCAGGACGACTTGCGCGCCTCTTCCAAGACGGTGTCGGTCAGGCTGCTGAGATGATGCGGGTGGACGAAGAGGATCGTCGGAGAGGAGATGTGGTACGACCCAGAGGTGCGGAGGTCCTTCAATCCCGTCAAAGAGGCCGCTACGTGGACCGAGTTGAATGCGAAGACTCCATCAAGAAGAGTTCAAAACCACATACCGCCTTCAGGCTTGATCAACTTGGTGCTGTCCACGGTGGCGAAGCCGGTGCCTTCAAACAGCGCGGTGTAGGCAATAGCTCGTCCATAGGGGGTGCTGAGGGAGTGCGTCGAGACGATAGTATCCAAGGGGGATAATGCGCTGGAAGGGGGCACCAGAGCCCGCGTGGCGGCAACACCAGCGGTTATATTTTCGTGCGTCAGTTGCACACCGTCGTATCCGCCAGAAGGTGTCTCATAGAATGCTACAGTGAACACATCGCTAGGCTCTAGGGACGATGGTAACGTCAGCGGGGCGAGCTCAAGTACAGGGTTGCGGAACTGACCTGGGGTGGACAGGATGGGCTTGTCCAATGAAGCACCCTGGCGCTCGATGTCATCCCAGTGCACGATTTTGACGTTCTGCACCTGACGGTATTGAGACGCAGAGACGTCGCCGACGACAACGATGCTGTGATGCTCGCTTTCGTTCGAATCGTAGATGAGCTCCAAGAGATGGGGGAGGAACTCAGCCTCAGTGATGATGAGAGATGGAGGGTGACTCTCAAGGACCGAAGAGAGCAACGACAGCGATGATAGCGTGAAGGACGGGACGGAGTGGGATGCGAGGGCCAGGTCGGAGATGATGAACTCTGACGCGCGCGAGTGAGCAATATGCATTGCCTAGACAAGCGAGTAACATACCGATGCCGTCGTTCAGTAACAGTAAGACGTTAGACTCCTGAGGCACAAGGCCTGCCACCCTGACGAGGCCGGCACCAAAGTTAGCGGCGCGCTCGCGCAGCTGCGGGTTGGTGATCTGTTTGGGCGAACGCGTCACGCAGATTGTAGTCAAACAGATGCACGGGGCTCACCTTGGTAGACCAGAGGGTCCGAGGGGCATCTGCATCTGGTTTGACGAGATCAAGCAGGACCTGCTGATCCTTCGTAGGGCGCAAGGGGAACTGCGACAGGTTTGCAAGCAGCGGGTGTAGACGAGATGGACGTACTCACACGACCGAGCATGCCAGTGCCATAGTTGCGATAGACAGCACTCTCCGACGGGTTGCGCACGCGCGCGACATCACTCTGGCGACCAAGGAGGATAGGATGGACGAGTGCTTGAGGCTTATACAAGTTATGGAGGAGGAAGAGACCAGCAGCAACAAGCGCTAGGATGATAGTAAGGTCATCCGTGACCAGGTAGTCCGAGAGAGCCATGGCAGGGGACGTGATGAGAGTATGGGCACACCAGTCGGCAGGTAGAGCAACTGGGCGAGACAGTGGAAGCAGATTGGGACGAAGCAGCCAGGATCGCTGGTCGGAGTGACCTGAGGCTGCGAACCGGGGTGGGGAATCAACGTAAGTACTTAGCTTCGGTGGACGGATAGACGCTGCGCCTGTCATCCTCTTCGCGCGAGCCTGTGTCACTAGACTCGAGGACATACCTTGGGTCAATATATCGCCTTCACTCGTCTACTTCTCTTGGCTGCACCATGACCTGCATTCTTCTGACTGTACCTCAGTACTTCAGAGCTCATTTGGCGCCCTTCGGCCCGGAACGCGTCGAGTCGCGATGTGACTGTTTTGGGTGACACTCACGTGCATGTCACGGCCGATTTGAGGCTCCGCTCGACCGTGCCAGACGCGCCACAACGAACGCGCTCGATTGCTCGCGGCCCTCTTTCCTCGACGTTCATCTCCCCCTCTTGGCCTCCTCGCCGTCGTGGACCATGTCAGCGATCAAGCTTAACGCTGAGCTGTTCTCAAAAAGACTCCGGAGTGTCTACAGTGCCTGGACTGTGAGTGATATTGGGATGAGAACACGCCTGTATGCCTTTACTAACCACCGCACCTTTTGTCCGCAAATTATAGAACACCCAGAATGATGAAGACTACACCACCATAGCGAACGTCGACGCGTTGCTACTTCTTGCCGGAGACCCCGCTGCTGAGGATGAACCAATCCGGAAGGGAACAGCGTTCCAGGCGAGTCGCGCTCTGACATCACACTCGTCTTCGCACACTTACGTGTCATGTCCCCAGACATGGCTGCTCGGGTTTGAGTTCCCTTCGACGTTCCTCATGTTTGAGAAGAACCAGCTCTCCATCTTGTGTTCGGCGTCAAAAGGTGTTTAGCCTATGTCTTCCTCAGTGTGAGGCGTGCGCTGACTTGGTGGTTATGTGCAGCGAAGATCTTATCCCAGCTGAAGAATGCTGATTCGCCGGTACCGATCGAATTCTTCGTGCAGGCGAAAGCCAAAGAACCCCCTACCGACGCCCTGCCCCGCTTCGTCCAAGCCTACACCGCGCACGATCGGGTTGCAACGTTAATCAAGGAGTCGCATTCCGGAAAACTGGTCGATGAGTGGAACAAGGCCGTAGGGGAGGCGGAGAAGAAACCCACATTGGTGGACATGTCGGCAGCGGTGGCGTCTTTCCTTGCTGTGAAGGACGAGGAGGAGTTGGTGAGTGTCACTTCTTTCAAGTATGGGCCTCCTCCCATAGCGTATGTTTTGTTTCCTCTCCTTGACCCTGTCAATGATGCGTTCGTAAATCCCAACGCGGGTGGAAGACTATTGGAAGGCATCTCAGTGACGCGTACACACTTCCACTATAGCCCCTCACTGTGCAGCGTGTGGGGATACCAGTCTGGATTGTAGACCTTTCCGGACTGCACCCCTAACACACACCTTCAAGGGCATGATTCAACAGCCCTTGCCCGACCACGTTCTTATGCCCAATTGATGTGTTGGTCACGGAGTCAGGATGCGCCGGATATCAGGTGGGGGCAAGGTAGTGAAGGCTGTGTTGTACTCGTTGTGTCATATCTGAGCGGACAGGATGCAGCTCCGGGCGTGAGCGTTGCCATGTTTACTTGATTTCGCAGTGGAGCCTTCCAAGGTTCAGCTGCTCGCCGTCTTGAAACTTCTCGTTGACGTTTGTTCTTCCACAGAAATGTATCCGCACCGCCGCCAACCTCACGTCGACTTTGCTCGCGCACTACATCGCTCCCAAGCTAGAGACTATCCTCGATCGAGAGGCTAAGATAACTCATGATGCGTTCGCCGGTCAGATCGAGGCTCGGATAGGTTACGGCGAAGGCGACAAGGCAAAGGGACCGGATATGAAGGTTTGGAGCAAGGGTCGCGGACTGAACGACGTGAGTTGACTCGCTGGCGTTCCATCCCTCTGTAGTAACTGACATCGGTACAGGTTGATTGGGGCTCTACGGAGTTCTGTTACCAGCCCATCATTCAGTCCCAGTCGACGAGCAGCGGCTATGATATCAGCCCTGCTGCCGAGTCGACCCCTGACGACATTTCGCACAAGGGTGTGCTGCTGGTTGCTGTCGGCATGAGGTACAGGAGTTACTGTGCCAACCTCGGTCGGAGTTTCATTGTGGATCCGTCGAAGGTGAAGACACGCGACTAGTTATTCGATAACCAGCTGCTGACGTCGCAATTTTCATTCTTCAACCATAGGAACAAGAGGCTGTTTACTCGCTTCTTGTCTCCCTTCAGACAGATATACTGTCTCGTCTGAAGGACGGTGCTGTCGCGAAGGATTTGTACCAACACGCGCTCTCGTTCGTCAGGGATAAGAAGCCTGAACTCGAATCGCATTTCTCGAAGAACATCGGTCACGGCGTGAGTGCTTATCACCAGGCAACTCGATGCGTTCTAACAGATCAGCGCAGATGGGGATGGAGTTCCGTGACTCATCCTATGTTCTGTCCGCCAAAAATGGGCGAAAGCTCCGGTCGGGCATGGTATTCAATCTTGTGCTTGGGTTCACCGGCCTGGAAGAGGGTGGAAAGAAGTATGGATGCGTCTTCATTCGACGTCGCCGTTGCTGACAACGTTACAGGTACGCGCTGCAACTCATCGATACTGTTCTCGTTGGCTCGGACAAGGCGACGTGCCTCACATCTGGTGTCAAATCTGTCAAGGACACCATGTTCTTCTTGAACCAGGATGAAGGCGAAGGTCAGTCATCGAAGGTCCCAAAGAAGGCGGCGACTGCCAAGGTCGCAGCCATCAGTAATGCCTCGCCCACTAAGCACAAGATGGCGGGTGGCAAGGTCCTGCGCAACAAGACGCGCAGTGCTGCTCAGGAGGAGCTTGTACAATCAATGACGGCGAAGATCGCGGAGCACCAGAGGGAGCTGCACACGAAATTGCATCAAGAAGGTTTGGCAAGGTTTTCCGAGGGTAGTGGCGGCACCGGTGGCAAGGAAGGCAAAGGTTGGAAACGCTTCCAGAGCTATAAGGGCGAGGCCGCTCTTCCGCGTGAAGTGGAAAATCTTAGGGTAAGCTGCCGCTTCGTTATGTCTAGTGGGTATGTACCAACATTAGCTGCAGATCTTCGTCGACAAGAAGTCGCAGACCGTCATACTCCCCATCCATGGATTTGCGGTACCGTTCCACATCAACACGATCAAGAACGCCACCAAGAGCGAGGAAGGGGACCTTACGCTCCTTCGAGTCAATTTCCAGACTCCCGGACAGCTGGCGGGCAAGAAGGAAGACACGGTGAGCAGACCCAGTCTTTCTCCTCAGTTGGTCTCTTACTGAGTGCCCCGTCGCAGCCCTTCGAAGATCCAGACGCCACATTCGTCCGTTCTATCACCTACCGCTCCTCTGACGCCAGCCGCTTCGAGCACATCACGAGGCAGATCACAGAACTTAAGAAGGAGGTCAACAAGCGTGAGCAGCAGAAGAAGGAGATGGCGGACGTTATCGAGCAGGATACTCTTGTCGAGATCAAGGGCCGACGCCCCACAAAGTTGCCCGAAGTTTTCGTCAGACCTGCACTGGACGGTAAGCGGCTACCTGGCGAGGTGGAAATCCACCAGAACGGTCTCCGATACCAGTCTCCGATGGGATCGCAGAAGATCGGTAAGTGTCTGAGTGCGTTACAGTATGGGACGCTTGCAAACTAACTCCGAACAGATATCCTGTTCAGCAACGTGAAACACCTCTTCTTCCAGCCGTGTGATCACGAGCTATTGGTCATCATCCACATTCACCTCAAGGCACCCATTATGATCGGAAAGAAAAAGGCCCACGTGCGTTTCGCTGCGTTACGACACCTATTTACGCGGCTGCGTTACTCATGCATACCTGTAGGACGTCCAATTCTATCGCGAAGCATCCGACGTGCAGTTCGATGAGACCGGCAACCGGAAGCGCAAGTATCGATATGGGGACGAAGATGAGCTTGAGCTCGAACAGCAGGAACGGAAGCGTCGCCAGATACTCAACAAGGAGTTCAAGCTGTTCTCCGAAAAGATCGCAGAGGCTGCCACAGCTTCGGTAATGTTCTCTGCCCCAATCCCCCTCAGATGGGCTGACAATCTCTGCTCAGACCGGCGATACTCTGGAGCCGGACATTCCTTTCCGCGAGCTGTCCTTCGAGGGTGTGCCTTTCCGAACCAACGTGCGCCTACAACCGACGACCGAATGTCTGGTGCATCTTTCCGATCCGCCCTTCCTCGTCGTTACGTTGGCCGATATCGAGATTGCTTCGTTGGAACGCGTGCAGTTCGGCCTCAAGCAGTTTGATATGGTCCTGATCTTCAAGGACTTCACGAAGACTCCCCTCCACATCAACTCCATTCCCAGCGCCCAGCTGGATGACGTGAAGAACTGGCTTGAGTGAGTGTCCGGATGTGCCTTCTATCGGCTAGTACTGAGCGGCATACAGTTCCGTCGACATCCCGCTGAGCGAGGGCCCGGTCAATTTGAACTGGGGTCCGATTATGAAGACGATCAACGAGGATCCTTACGAATTCTTCCAGCAAGGTGGATGGTCGTTCCTTGGTGGAGCCGCAGGCGGTGAAGAGGCGAGTCATGTTTCGTTGTCATACGGAGCAAATCTCACTGACTTTGCTGGCAGAGTGACGGTGATGATGCGTCGGATACAGAGTCCGAGTTCGAGGCGGAATCGGACGAGTCTGAACCTTCCGAGGCCAGTGTTGAGGAGAGCGACTACGACGGCTCTGATGCCAGTGACGACGAGGGCAGTGGATCCGACTTCGGGTCAGACGAGAGCGAAGGTAGGTCGTTGTTCCACAGTGATGGATGCCGTACTGAGCCACTTGTCGAATGTAGGTGCTGACTGGGATGAGCTGGAGCGGAAGGCGGCAAGGGGTATGCACTTTCATCACCACTGTTTAGTTGTGCAGGGCGCTGATGTTGTTCTACAGAGGACAAGAAGCGCACAGAGACCGGGCGCGGGCATGACTCTGGTGACGACTCGGACCGCCCGAAGAAAGCCTCCGCCAAGTCGAAGAGCAAGGCTAATGGCAAGGCGAGTGGTAAGGCGAACGGCAGAGCGAACGGCAGGCGGTGAACGTCCGTCTGCTGTGGACTATTGGTTTGCTTGCTTGTTATCCTCATATCTGTATATTACACGCTATCTTCGCAGCTATCGTTTCTTATAATCGCACGAATGCACAGACCTGCGCGCTTCGGTGCATGTTGCTGTGCCGCGACTCCCCGAGGCAACAAATCCCGTAACCAGGTACCTCAGGTTGACAATATAGGAAGTGCCGAACTGCACGCTGTTCGCCAGCACCCACAAGATGGACTCGGTTCACTGCGCTCGTCTGACTAGGTGACTGCTCTTTTCGTAGGAGGCTGCTGCACTGCCTAACGCCGTTTGTCCTCGGACCCTCCATCGGCGCAACCCAACCCCCGACCTCCGGTTGACAGTCCGCAACCGGTCTGTTTTGTCAAACATGACCTCGACTGCGGTGCCGCGCAGGTACGACAGTGAAAATTGGAGAACGGCGAGGAACCGGGGGTAGCGTGTCGGGCTGACGCTCGTGCCCCGCACACCGACATCCCAGCTGACGTTTTGGCCGTGACGCGAATCAACGTAGACCTCGAAGCATCAAGTATTGGTGCGACGACGTCGTATCTACGGCTATACACTACACGGCGCAGCGAGTGGGTGTTCGGCGAGGCCCAACTCGGAGGCAGCAGGAACTCACACGTAGCCGGACGGGATGTACTGGGGATATAAGCTTTGGGAGCGACTCGGTAGGTGTCATCGACAAGTGAATTCGCCAAGCCATCCACCTTCCTCAGACATGGACCATCGCAACCAACAGGTCAGTGGTCTATGCTTCTGTCGCTCGCTCCGACATCTCTGAGAGCTAGACCATCAGACAAATCCACCCGCGCATCCTGAGGAGAACCTACAGCATCTCACCGTGGCCCTTCCACAAGTCGATACTGTCTATATGGACCCCGCACACATACAGGGGACGCCAGAGCTGTACTACCAAGCCCAGCAGGAGGCTTACGAACGATACTGGCGCCAACTTGGCCTCAGAATGAACCATTCTCAACCACCTACGCTACCTCTCCCGGGTAGTCCTTCTCATGCGCAACAGCATAGCCAGGTATGTCGTCAGCGCTGTGGCCGCACGGACTCAACTGAAATTCCGTTTTCAGGCAAGCGTGCTGGCTATACCTTACTACGACCTACCACAGAGGGACTATGTAGCCAAACGCCGCTTCCAATCGAAGTCGCCCATCCTGTTCAGAACCCAGACCACCGAGTACATACGCTTGCTCGACGCGTTGCAAGGCACGTTGCATGGGCTACTTGGGCCAAATGATACCGTGTTCTCGGGCGACAACCTAAGTCAGAAGCAGTCCATTCGCCTCGAGGTACGTGGTATGCAATTCCTTCGTCGCGGAACTGTCTATAATTGTTTTCCGACATATCAGATCGTTGGGTGTCCGTCGTATGAACGACAAATCAACGTCAGAAATCCAGCTAACAACGGAAAGTCGATCACGCGTGCAAAGGTGGCCGAAAAGATTGCGAAAGAGATCGCTGACTATATGAAGGTACATCTTATGCCGACCAAGTATGCGTCATGACGTCAAGTTGCTGACGACCTGATCTCTCACAGCGTCATACAGTTCCTCTGGGAGAGCCTTCCTTAGGACTCGGACCCGGCATGCAGGGATATGAAAGGATTGTCTTGATAGGATTGCGCCACGTCTCGATGTCTAGCTGGCAGCCCATCCTCGGTCTCATTCCTACCTAGCAGCATACCATCGCCTCGATGTTTCAACAAACCTAGAGTATATTATCATCCCCCGTAACTTGCGTAACATCCCTACTAGTGCTTATCATAGAATGTCTCTACTACTGTGATATCATAGCCTCCGTCCCTCCCTGATGTCCATTTCCCCTCCCCGTTCTTAATCTTGCCATGCTATCTTACATCCCGGCTTCCTACTACTTACTGTCGGCGACCCCTAGTATGGAGACTACTTACTACATGCAACACCCAACGCAACGGCGGCTGAGGTTCAATATAATCGTCGCATTGTTCCTGAACGTGTCGTCCATCAACAGTAGGAGACCTCTGCAGGCTGAATTTGAGCGCGATGAAAGTCCGGACAGCACATCATGCGGCGGCCGCGCGTCCACAGACACCCATATGTGACGACAGGCGCCAAAGAGCTGGCAGTGGAGCTTGCAAACCTCGACATTCGCGCGCGCGCAACTCCCCTCTGGGCCCGTTACCGCCTCTGAATCTTGGTCTGGAATTCTTTATATCCGAAATGAGCTTCAGTGACGGGCTGGTCAGAGGTCTGTGTTAACGTTGTCATCACTGGCCGTGAACAAGTGTAGTTCGAACGACGCGAGGTACGAGCGTCGGGCGAACGTATGCTTACTAAGCGTGAGGCCGGAAGTGGAAGGAAGCATGGCGCGTTAGCGCCGGCAAGCATCTTGCCTTCTTCCACTCTCCGGACTCACGCCCGTCAAGCGCATATAGTCATTCAAATTCTTCAATTCTTCAATCAAACTCACACAATGGTAGACAAGTCATCGGGCAGACCTCAAGGAGCCGCTGGCAAGAGCCTGGCCGCGTTCGAGGAACCCGAGCAGGTCGGCTCGGATTCGTCGACTATACAGAGCTCGACCCCAAGCAC
>ML211354.1:0-33170 GCA_004369055.1 Polyporus arcularius HHB13444
CTTGGAGGAACAATACAGGTGAGTATTGATCCCATGTGTGTTCACCGCCTTCTATCACGTCGTACTGTACCATTTCGAATAGATCGACCAGTCACGCATAACAGGCCCCCAAATTGGTCGGAATTTGGGCGCCTGTCACGCGTCACCAGGAGGCTGGTCGAAACCACCGGTCCGGCGCTAAGAGATGCCGGGGGCGGCGCGCTGTCGCGCGCCCTAATTGTGGCTAATTTTGGTCGAAATTTCGCCCAATGTCACGGTCACCGGCCGGTTGGTCGAATATGTTCGACGAAATCGGCCTGTCACGCGTCACAGGGCTGGTCGAACTATTCGAAATGGTACAGTACATTCTGCGAACCCCGGGCTCTCCATTCCCTATGTATACACTTGCACACCTTCACCACGTTCAAGCCACTGTCGATATGTACCGTACCGGAACCCACACGCATCCACCCACGCTCCGTGCCCCTATATGCGCATGCGTATATATATGCGTTTAGCGCTACTAGCTATAGCATAGTTGTATGCATACGTATACCCTGTACCATATATATATGCTCGCTGCGTCGCCATCATACCTGTATTGTACACTCCGTGTTGTCGCAATATACTCATGTCTCTAACTGTTCATATCAGTCTGTCTGCGACCTCAAAGTGGCCTGAATTGAGCACAGGAAATGTCAGGTCACCTCGGGAGATGGGGGTGAAATCAGACATTTTGGTGTAACTAATCAACCCTAAAAATCACCCCCGAAACCGGAGATTGTGTCGACCTTTTCCCTGGTTTTGCTCCAGTTTTCCGGGTGATTCCCCGGGGTGATTACCACCCCCACCTACCTCTACAGTGGGCCGTTCGTCACTCATGACTCGTACCGATTTCTCAGCGGAACGTCGAGAACACGTGTCAACACCGGCGGCCAATGACCAGAAGTTGCAAGAAATGAATAGGCAGGGGAGTGGGAGCCTTGTAAGACCGTCATACAGTCCCACATTCCGATCCTAGACGCTACTTGTCTTCATTCGACTCGCTGATTGCCCCTCAATGTCTGCGGTTTCCCCCAGAGTTTGGTTCAGTTAGTCTATTGATTTCAGGATGCCGCTTGCACATATCTGACACACTCGTTCAATATAGTTACCGGGACGTCCACGGGTTTCGGTCGAGATCTCACCGAGTACCTCCTCGATAAGGGCGAGATTGTCGTCGCGACCGCTCGGAGGCCTTCGCTCCTCGACGATCTCGCAGCAAAGTATTCCAGCAATCGGTTCCTTGCCGTAAGCCTCGACGTTACGCAGCCGCAGCAAGTCGTAGATGCATTCGCTCAGGCGAAGGCGGCTTTTGGGCGCATCAATGTCGTTGTGAACAACGCTGGGCTTACGAACCTCGGAGAGCTCGAGAGCGTTACAGAGGAGAAGGCCAAGGTTATCATCGACACGAACTTCTGGGGCGCGACATACGTCACTCGTGAGGCCATCAAGTTCTTCCGCGAGTCGAACCCGCCCGGTGCAGGAGGCCGGCTATTGCAAGTCGGGTCGATCTTGGGGCTGATAGGGCTACCCGGACGTTCATTCTACGCTGCTTCGAAGCATGGTGAGCCTATCCCCATCCGATCATCGCTTGTCCCATCAACTCACAAGCACACCCTAGCGCTTGAAGGACTGAGCGAGTCTGTCGTTGCAGAGATCGACCCCGCGTGGAATATCAAGGTCAGTTCACTTTAGCGGGTGGAAGACGCAACGATCCTAACGAGATCAAGATCACAATCATCGAGCCCGGTTGGTTCAAGACGGCAATCACATCCAAGACCACGCTCAGCGACCCCCACCCGGCCTATAGCAACCCCGACCTCCCATTCACGCGCATCCGCAAAGCGTGGGGTACCACTACCTCCCGGGGAGACTCCAAGAAGGTAGTCCAGGTATTCGAGAAGATCGCGTCGCTGCCGGACCCTCCGCTTCACTTCGTAGTCGGGCTGGACGCCATCGAGTTGGCGAGGAAGAAGCTCGCGGACCTCAAGGCGAGCATAGACTTGTACGAGTCTTGGTCGGAGGGGCTGGATAGGGAGTAATGCGTACGAGTCGACGAATGAACAGATTTACCTTCTGGTGATCGATATCGTCGGTATACCCCGGTGGAAAAGGTGAGTGCCGAAGTCAGCCGGGGGCAATGGTGGGAGAAGAAGGCGAGGGCCGTTGATTCTGCGGCGTGCGCGGTCGATGAGAACGTCATGAGCTTGTTTGCAGGATTCTCAGGCACTAACATAATAGATGTTCGTGCCATTGCACGTTGTCCACGAACCCCACATAGGTGCTCGCCGGCGAAGTTGCTGCAGACCAGCATACCCGGCTCAATATGACGTCTTCCTCCAGAGTCTGGTTCAGTGAGTACAATCGTTGATATTCTCGCTCACCTTGCTCGATTGAGTTGACTCTGTATCTGCAGTAACTGGAGCGTCGTCTGGATTCGGACGGAATATGGCAGAATTCGTGCTGCAGAAGGGGGACAACGTCATCGCTACAGCTCGCCGGCCCTCGCTCCTTGACGATCTCGTGGCCCAATATCCCACTGAACGACTGCTTGTTCTCAGCCTCGACGTCACGCAGCAACAACAGGTCATCGATGCGTTCTCTCGGGCCAAGGCATCGTTCGGCCGCATCGATGTCGTCGTGAACAACGCAGGCGTGACGAACCTCGGCGAGCTGGAGAGCGTAGCAGAAGAGAAAGCCAAGATCATCATGGATACTAACTTCTGGGGCGCGGTGTACGTTACTCGCGAAGCTGTCAAGGTCTTTCGCGAGTCAAACCCGCCGGGTGTTGGAGGGCGATTGCTGCAGATCTCGTCGATTGCGGCGCTCGTGGGAACCCCGGGCCGTGCGTTCTATACTGCGTCCAAGCATGGTGAGCGTTCGTTCCAGCCATACGGCTCATTACCGAAAGCTCATATCATCTCACAGCACTGAACGGGTTGACGGAATCCGTCGCAGCAGAGATCGACCCTGCGTGGAACATCAAGGTCTGGCGCTCGAATCTAACCCTCTCCCAAAGAAGCAATCTGATTCCTTCTTTCGCTTTCCTAGATAACCCTCATCGAACCTGGCTCGTTCGATACCGAACTCATTAGAAAAACCACATTCAGCAACCCGCATCCCGCTTACGACAATCCCGATCTGCCCTTCACGCGCCTGCGCGAGTCATGGTCCACCCGGGTAGGCCGGGGCGACTCCCGCAAGGCGGTACAAGCGTTCTACAAGCTCGCCGACCTCAAGGATCCTCCTCTCCATTTCATCGTCGGCGTCGACGCGAACGAGATGGCGAGGAAGAAGCTCGCGGATCTGCAGGCGAGCCTGGACCTGTACGAGTCGTGGTCGGTGGGTTTAGACAGGGATGCGTGACTTCTGATGCCCAGCCTTACGACGTTGTCGAGAGGTATGTGTTGATCAGCTTCTGCATGTTTCTATCTTGCTGACGCCATACTCCTCGCTCACAGTTCGATATCAAATGTCATGATACGCTTGTGATGCTCCAGAGCGTTATTCCCATCGTCTAATCGATCTCATGTGCCCGCTCGCAGAAGTTCTCTCGGCGCTCAACGACTCAAGGCCCCGCGGCCTATACCATATCTCGCTAAAACGTCTCACAAAGTCGACTTGGATGATATTCTATCCACCGCGCCGTCCTGGGTGAGTTCCGGGTAAGTGTCGGGGGCGCTGACTCGGACCGAGCGCTGCTCCTCGCCAGAGACATATAAAATGTGTCCAGATTTCCAGATTCCGAGCACGCTGTACGCTCTGAGCTGTTTGTTAGCCGTCATAAGGAAGTGGCCGATATAATGCCCGACCCTCGAGTATGGTTCAGTGAGTGGTTCTGCTTCAAAGTTGCGAGCCGCCCATCGCACACACTGACGAATCATTATTCCTGGCAGTCACCGGGGCATCTACCGGGCTCGGGCGCGCCCTCGCCGAGCTTATCCTCGAGAAAGACGAGGTAGTGGTCGCCACCGTGCGCAACCCTGCGGTTTTAGAAGACCTCGTGCAGAAGTACCCGTCGACTCGTCTTCTGGTACTGAAGTTGGACGTCACCCAATCTCCGCAAGTCCTCGACGCATTCTCGCGCGCTAAGGCTGCCTTTGGGCGCATCGACGTCGTCGTGAACAACGCGGGCGTAGCTGAGCTCGGCGAAGTCGAGCTCGTGGACGAGGCAAAGGCCAGAGCGGTTCTGGAGACCAATTTCTGGGGCGCGCTGAACGTCACCAAAGAAGCTATCAGGTTCTTCCGGGACGACAACCCGCCCGTGGCCGGAGGTCGACTCCTGCAGATGTCGTCTTTCCTCGGTATCACCGGCCTCGCTGGGGCAGGGTTCTACGTTTCATCGAAGTTTGGTGCGTGCTCCGCCATATCTGCGCCTCCAATACTGACGTTATGAGGTAGCACTCGAAGGGATCACTGAGACCCTCGCCCAAGAAATAGATCCAAAGTGGAATATCAAGGTACGTGACGCACGCGACACGCCATTCGCGTTCATGCCTCTGAGGCTCTCGGATGCTTCGTAGATCACGCTGTTGGAGCCTGGTTGGATCAGGAGCGCCATGGCGTCGAGGGTGACTTGGCCCCCTGAACACCCTGCATACGCCGGGAACGCCAGCCTTCCTACCAACGCACTCCGCCACGGGCGTTTCGGTGATTTCGTTACGTGGAAAGACACAAGGCGGTCCGTCGAGGTCTTCTACAAGGCAGCGTCCATTCCCGACCCTCCGCTGCACCTTCTCGTCGGGAAAGACGCCGTTGATGCAGCAAGGAAGAAGATCGCGAGCCTCACGGAGTCGGTGGTTAAGTACGAAGCCTGGTCGGAAGGATTGGAGGAATGAGGTGTGCGTAGGGCGGTTAGAAGATTCGGCAATGCAATCACGATGACATGACCTGTTTCCAAGGTATCTTGGCTTTGATCGATGCACGTCTCAAGTCTGACGACGAGGAGGCCTTATCCGATCCGGCGCATAGGCAGAATTGCAATGCCGCCGGCCATCCTGGGGTGCATGAAAGACCGAAGGGTACCTTGATCGTGATTGCCTCGTGTTTAGACATACATATACACAGTGGGGGTGGGTCGGTACACCCCCGCTCATACACACAACGACGACAACTTCAATGGCGAACACTACTTCTCCCCGGGTCTGGTTCAGTAAGTAAATTCCTGACTGCTACACCGTATCTGCGCTCACGTCCTGTCAGTCACCGGTTGCTCTACCGGCCTCGGGCGCTCTCTTGTCGAGCTGGCACTCGAGAACGGCGAGATAGTCGTCGCGAGCGCGCGGAACCCCACTTCTCTGGACGACCTCGTCGCGAAATACCCATCTACTCGCCTCCTCGCCCTCAAGTTGGACATCACTCAGCCTGAGCAGATCAAAGCTGCGTTCTCCCGCACCAAGGCAGCGTTCGGTCGCATCGACATCCTCGTGAACAACGCGGGCATGACGTCTCTGGGCGAGGTCGAGCTGATGGACGAGGCGAAGGGCAGGGAGATCCTGGAGACGAACTTCTGGGGAACCCTGAACGTCACCAAGGAAGCAGTGCGCTTCTTCCGGGACGAGAACCCGTCTGGTCTAGGCGGAAGGCTGTTGCAGATGTCGTCGTTCCTCGGCTTGACTGGCGCGGGTTGCAGCGCCGCCGGGTACTACGTTGCCTCCAAGTTCGGTGAGTGCCGCGGTGTATAGTCTTGCGACCCAGGCTCTGAAAGTATGACCTAGCTCTGGAGGGCATTACGGAGACGCTCTCCACGGAGCTGGATCCCAAGTGGAACATCAAGGTATGTTCGTACATATCTTTCTTCGAGTATGGATGCCGACTTCGCCTTGTAGATCACTCTGCTGGAGCCCGGCTGGATCAGGAGCGCACTTCCTTCGAAGGTCACCTGGTCCCCGACGGACCCGCACCCCGCATATGCTGCCAACCCGAGCCTGCCCACGACCGCGCTCCGGACGCAGGACTTGGTGAATGCGACGTTCATTCCGTGGAAGAACACCAGGCGGTGCGTGGAGGTCATCTACAAGGTCGCCGCCTTGCAGGATCCCCCGCTGCACTTCGTCCTCGGGAAGGACGCTATTGGGGCGACGAGGGCGAAGATTGCGGATCTATCGGGGTCGATGGACAAGTACGAGGCCTGGTCTGAAGGCTTGGAGGAATGAACGACGCCTCAGCCCAGTATTGTCCCTCCGTGTAGTAAGTACTTAAAGTAGTACGCTACTACCAAATCGTCAGAATTCCATAAGATGCATGTGAAACGACTCTGCATGCGTCGGCTCTTACTACTCTGTCAGTTTCCTGCTCCTCCTCCCAACCTCCTCCTCCTCGTCGCAGGAAGACCTGGAGACCAAGTGCTTCAAACAAGATCTCTGACGGGAAAGGGTATTAGACTTTAGCGCGTTCAGTGTTCGGAAGTCCGATATGGTGTAGTGGCTAACATTATCGCCTCTCACGCGATAGCCCGGGGTTCGATTCCCCGTGTCGGAATTATCATGTCCTCAGCCCCTTTTTGTGTATACGGAGAATTTTTATCCTGGACAGCTTCCTGAGGAATGTGGAGTACTTGAGTACTTGAATACTGATGCTGTGTGCTTCTCGACCCGGAGCCGAATCTGGTCGAAGATGTGCTACATGACATGATATATGTGCATACTCATTTAACATTCGAGAGTTCATCAAGCTCGTGGATCCTTCTGCAGGTTTTGCGACCACGACTCGTACTTGTTAGTATCAGCAGTCAGCGCTGTCAACTTCTTCCGCAGATATGCGAACGCAACCTCTCCTAGCACGAGACGCAGGGGCGGATCCGATAGCGAGGAAACATTGTAAATTGCCTCGACCGCCTTCTTGACGTCGCCCGACGGATCGTACTTAGCCCATCCATTCCGCATGCGCGTCGCAGGCAGGTCCGGGTTGCTGTACGCCGGGTGCGCAGGGACCCAGACGGTCTTCGCGATACCTTCCGTAGCAAAGGATGCCGGCTCGACGAGAGTGACCTGCGAAGGTCAGCATTGACTCTGGTCGCGCAAATCACAGCAGCCTTACCTTGATGTTCCACGCGGGATCCAGCTCAGCGGCGAGGCTCTCGAATAGACCCTCCAACGCTGCAGACCGGTTCAATGTCAGTACCTGTCCAGAGACGACGTGCCACGCGAGACATACCGTGCTTCGACGCGGAGTAGTACGCCAGACCCGCCCCGCCCACTAACCCACTAATGGACGAGATCTGCAGGAGCCGACCCCCAACCCCAGGAGGATTCACCTCGCGGAAGAACTTGACCGCCTCCCGCGAGACGGTCACCGCGCCCCAGAAGTTCGTCTCGAATAGCGCACGGCCGATCTCCTCCGGCACCGATTCGAGCTCGCCCAGCACGTTGTACGCGGCGTTGTTCGCGACGACATCGAGCCGGCCGAACTTGTCCTTGGTGGCGGCGAAGGCGTCGAGGATCTCTTGCTTGATGTTGACGTCGACCTTGAGCACGAGCAGGCGATCGGCGGGATACTGCGAGACGAGGGCATCGAGTACGGAGGGCCGACGGGCGGTCGCGACGACCTTCTCGCCTTTCTGGAGGACGAGCTCTGCGAGGTGCCGTCCGAAGCCGGTCGAGGCTCCTGTGACTGTCGAATGGTCGATGTCAGGAGCAGGCTGAGCATAGAGAAGACGATCACTTACTGAACCAGACTCTATCTGTAGACATCTTGTGCTAATGGTGTCCGAGGCTTCCAGTGAAGGGTTGCATTCGTGTCTGTACGGTGAGGGACGAAGCTCGTATATATACTCACCTGTCCCTCCCAGTCCCGACGGCACATGTGACATCCTGTAATGCATGCTGACCTTCGGCGAAATCAAGAGATGCAGACGAGATGTTGAACACGTACGCGGCTCACGTTCGCTCTTGCTATCCTCAGTGCATAGTACTAGGAAATGACAGCGCGCCTCCGTAGTCACCACAAACTCCGGGGATCCCGGGCTTAGGACGGCTTACCAAGCCGGACGAACGTCCTCTCCTCCTCCTCCTTCTCCGGGTCTCGCACAGCTTACGAAGCAGCCTGTTCAGCCCGGAAATTCGTGGCAGTAACTTGAAGTCACTTTGTCCATGATGGATGGGCGAATTGAGGCCTTCAAGACAGCATCGCTGGTAACGGTACGATATCTCCGAGCTCGGGAGACGCTGACTGCACTTCAGAGTAGCCGAGTCGCAAAAGTGAATATTGAGACCGTGACATGGGTATATCGAAGAATGAGGTGCGAAAGGTATAACATCGATCCTATGTGCTGAAATCGCCGTCAAAACAAATGCTGACTGGATAGATGATGAGTCCGGATGGCCCTGTCGGGTAGCAGCGAGCACGAACATACCGGAGATCATGCAGAATGCCTTGGCTTCATGCCTCCTCACGTAGTATAAGCTCCCTCGCGTCGACGGGGTCGACCTCAGTGGTCTTCGCTGTCCCTCCGCCTCTGTCGACCGTCCATACCGTTTGACCACGAATGGACATCGTGAATACGAGCACGCGGAGCGTCGTAGTGGCCCCGACCAAAGCGTCACGAAGTGCATCCAAATCCAGCGCTCTCAGATACTGCCTGACCCACCCCTCGATGAGCAATTCGTTCTCGAGGTGATCTTCCCTCACCAAGGAACCGCCTACGACAAGACGGAGGTACTCGACCTGAGAATTACGCAGGAGCGGCGCCAGATCACTCTGCATAACATGTGAGTGAAGGTTGATAGTGAGCAAGCAGGACAAGTGACGCACGAGAGGCTCCCAGTTGACTGGTACCGGATTTGCTGTAAAGCGAATCCTGAGGGTGAGGTGGGTGACGTGCTGCCTATCAGGGGATCCAGATCCAAGCAGGCTTGGCTCGCGAACGATCGCTCTGACCGGGTTGTTGCATCGTATGTCGAGGAGTAGCTTCTGAGGACATGTGGATTTCACGACATCCACAGCGGCGTCATGCGCATTACCGCTGTAGCCTTCGATCTCCAGTCGACGCACTGGACATGTCAGCCCGACAACATAGAGCAGTATGAGTAGGCCTCGTAGTGTGTCCAGCGACGACCATACGCGCCGACCGCTCTCTTCAGACATACGGGACTGGCGTAGTGCGGAATAGAGGTCTTCAGGTACTGCGGCGAAATGATCGTAGCTGAGTAGGTCCTGGAAAAGAGATAGATGACGAAGATTGGGGAAAGACTTGAACATCGAGCTTGGGCGAGGTTGTTGATCATTGACCGGGATCTTCAGCGTATGCAGATTGGGGAAGTGAAGCTCTAGGACACGGACGTCCGGAAAGTCGAGGCAGAGTTCTTCGAGGTGCTCTCGGTGCGGGGCCAACATGCGAGGAATGTCGTACCCCCAAAGCTCGCCACCGTGGATGGCAGCGTACAGCGAGAGGACCTTGAGGCGAGACGTCATGTTCGCGATTATCTCATTCGTGGTCGCCTGTGCGTCTCTACAGAATGGATCCACTGCGAAGGACTCTAGCGCGGGTAAACGGGATATTGCTGACGGTATTTCGGGGTCTGCATTGAGAGCGATCTCTGCCAGCCCTAGGAAGAGTCTTCGAAGACGTGTAGCGCGTTGCAAGAACTTGAGCAACAGCTTTGCACGCCTTTGGCTGACCGATTCCAGGTCTTCGAGGTAGATGGAGAGGTCGCGGACATGGGCCGGCCGGTTCTCATCTGCGAGAAAAAACCGGCACCACGACTCGAGCTCCTTGGGAAGACGGATTCTGACAGGTCTGGAGAGCAGTTCCTTGATGGCCCATTCACGCAAAAATCGGGAAGTGCATGAGACCGATAAGAGGTCCACGCGCGGCACGAACGACAAGATGATTTGCAGGATGTCGAGATTGAGGATGATCGCTCTGGTCAAGGCCGCGACGTTGGACCTTCAAAGCCTGTCAGAGTAAACACATCAGAAACTTCCGGCGGCTCATACCTCGTTCTTACACCCCGCCTTGAGCCGGACATGGTCGGGAGCTAAAGGCTAGCCTCAACAAGTGCAATCGATCGACGATACTTAGTGAGATTCTGCGAAGTCCAAGTGTAACGGTTCAGTATACCAAGACACCCATAATTCTCGCATAATGCAAGCCTACCTTCCTAAATCGTATTCACAGATTGAGGCAGGTGAAGGAGGAGATACAAGAGGCTTGAGCCTGGCGCGAGTGTCCGAGGCGCCCGCCACGTGGGCCAGGCGCTCTCCCCGGGCTGGCAGAGCACAAGCCTGCTTCCACTGGTGAGAGTCCGTGAGACGCAAGAATGATGTATCACGGCGGACGACTTGAGAGCAACGACTTCGAGGCCGAACTCGACCAAGGACTAACTACTCGCACCGCCCCACTGGTTCACAAACAACCTTCCAGCGTACTAGTACCGTATCCTCGGATTGAGCGCACTGACAGAGGACTCCGAGTCGCTCGGATGACATCCAACTGTATAGAGTTCGGGAGTCGACTGTATGATACAGATGGCATGTTGGGCGGCAAGTCCCACGGACTCATGCCTCCTCGCGTCGTATGAGCTCCCGCGCGTCGACGGGGTCCACCTCAGTGGCCGTCGCTGTACCGGGGCTGCTCCTGTCAATCGTCCACGCTGTCTGCCCACGAATAACGATCGTGAACGCGAGCACGCGGAGCGTCGTCGAGACACCGATCAAAGCGTCACGAAGAAGACGGACGTCCAGATTTCGGACACATTTCTTGACCCGGTGCTCCCAGTCTAATATCCAATGTTCCTCAAGCTTGTCATCGCTCATGTAGGTACCGCCCATCGCAAGGCGGAGGTACTCGATCTTTGAGTTCTGTAGCAGTGGGACGAGGTCGTTCTGCACGACATGTGAGCGTCGACGTAGAACATGGAAGTGCATAGGTGACGTACAATGAGATCTTGGGTACTCGATATCGGAGTACCAAGAAGGATCCTGACAGTAAGGTGGTGACGTGCGGACGATCTGACGACTCGGGGACGACCAGGCTTGGTTGGTGAACCGTCGCTCGTGCTGACTTGCAGCATTTGATCCCCAGGATCAGCTTTTGAGGAGACGCGTCCCGGACGATGTCCATGGCAGCGCCATGTTTACTTGGGAGGTAGGATTGGATCTCCAGTCGACGCACAGGACAAGTCAGCCCCAGCACGTAGAGGTGCATGAAAGAGCCTCGCAGAGTGTCCAGCGAGGCCCAGACGTGCCCTCCCCTTTGCTCTGAGATGCGGCCATCTCGGAGCTCGAGATAGCGGTCCTCTTCTACCGATTCGAAAGGATCGAAGCCGGACCAGTAATTGTTGGTACGCAAAGTGCGCAGGTTGGGGAAGGCTTCGAACAACTCCCTTGGGCGTGGTCGCTGCTCGGCCAGCGGTATCTCCAACGTGTGTAAGGTTGTGGACCGAACACGTGGAGTGCGGCCATCCGGAGAGCCCAGGTGGAGTTCCTCAAGGGTCCCCAAGTGCGGTGCCAGTGCACGAGGGAGGTCGTAGTCCCACGCGCCTGTCTGGGAATCGTCGCAGCTTTTGTAGGTGACGTGTAGAAGATGTAGAAACGTAAGACGGGACTGCATCGTCGCAAGGACGTCCGTCACGGAGTGTTGTGCATGCACGGAGTATGGTTCGACTGTGAAGGACTTCAACGCCGGCAAGCGTGATATGGCCGAGGCAACACCGGGGACAGCGTCGAGGATAGCATCCGCCCACCCAATGGAGAGTCTTTGCAGGCATGTAGCACCTCGAAGGACGTCTAGCACGAGCTTCGCGGGCTTTCTGTCGATCTTCTCCTGCTCGTGGATCTTGATGTCCCGCTGCGTCTCCGAGCTTGTTGAGTCCTCTGAGTCATCCAGGTCCTCCTCAGACCCGGCTTCCACGATGTTCAGCCCTTCGAAGGAGAGAAACAAGTCGCGGATACACATCAGCCGTCTGCTGTCTGCGAGGACGAACTCGCACCACTTCTGAAAGGGGCTCGAGTGTCCATATACCACCTTCTGACACCTGGAGAGTAGTTCCATGATGGCCAATTCACGAACGACCCGCGAGGTGCACGACACCGATAACAAGTCCGCGCGGGGAAGGTACCACAAGATGACCTGGAGGATGTCGAGGTTCAGGGTCACTGGCCATGGTAGTCCGGCGGTGGCGGAGCCGCTGTGTTTGAAGAACATGTCCATGAGCACCACAATGTTTAACGACTGATAGGTTCGTACCTCCTTCCCCCATCATGTTCACTATCATCGTCACGGTTGGACATTTATACCGTGGACTTCCTATCTTCAACCGTGACTTTGATACTGCAGGATCTGCAAATTCTGAGTGGAGAGTTGAGTCGAAGAAGAGTACGGGCAAGTACTGACCAGAGTAGTCGTGGTAAGTAGTACAAGTTCAACGATGCGCGGCTGCTGCCACTGATACTGCCCACGTGGCACTCCTCTCAACGTTTCAAATTCAATGCTGTGTCCGTCCGCGTCGCTCAGGTTCTTCAAGTTGTCCATGTTACGCTCAGCTGCGCGACTTGACCTGAACGGCTTGATCTGGCTGGCGAATCGGTATTGGCCCGGACTACTTAGGTTTGGAGACTGGCTCTTTCAAGGGAACGAGATCAGAGACTATCCATAGGCACCGAAGCATCTATACCACAGTCCACATTCGAAGCCGTACGCCATCAGCTCAGTCATAGTTGGTGGCCCTTGACCTCGTCTTCGAGCCACTTCCACAACCGCTCGCCAAGTGCGTCATCGTACGCCTCTGCCCTGCATTTTCCGAGGCGCGCCCAAGGGATTAGAAACTGTGCCAGCAGATCAGGTCTGACAAGATTTTCAGTGGCTGACGAAATCATGGGACGCACCTCTCCGTTGTAGTTCAGAGCCTCCGGCATGGTCCCCGCGAAGAGTTGCGTGAGGATGCCGTACAAAATAGGATGAAGGATGGTACGTTTCTGCCGAGTCAATGAAGGATTCAGCCGCGATCAACGATACATAGTGGAATGGTACAGTGGCTCGTACCATGATAGTTCGGCCCAGCGGGGACATATGACGTTGCAAGTCAGTCTCAATGTTTCCTACAAGCCGTCAGGACCTCGCGGACGGACCTCATAGACGCAAGACTTACCTGGGTTGAGGGAGATCGACACAATTCCCTTGTCTGCGTACCGCTTCGCAACTTGCCGCGCTACGACGACGTTGCCCTGCATACGCGGGGTCAGTGACGTTCTCCTGAGTCCTGTGTATCAGGGCCCGAGAGGACGTACAAACTTGCTCTGGTAGTACAGATTCTCCGTCGACTGCTTCCGACGTGCGGGAGAATCTTTGAGGGTATCCCAATCGATCGTCCGTGAGTACGCGCCGCTGGACGAGGTGGTGATGACGCGAGCATGATGGTCTGGGGATGTCTCAACTCCGGCGAGAAGGGCGGGCATCAGGAGCTCGGTGAGATACCAGTGGCCGAGGACGTTGGTGCCCCACTGGAGATCGTAGCCATCCTCGGTGAGGAGATCCTTGGGCGGCCACATGATACCGCTATGATATCGAAGATCGTCATCTTTGAAGCTCGATGACAACGTCAGGCAAGACGTACGCGTTGTTGAATAAGATGTGCAGCTCCCGCTCGTTGCCGAGAAACTCCTGTGCGGCCTTCTTGATCGACGCCAGACTGGCGAGATTGAGTTCGAGGAACAGGGCTTCCTTGCCAGTTTGCTGCTTCAAAGCGGCGATCGCCTTCTCCGCCTTCCCTCTGCTTCTTCCAGCAATGTAAACTTTCGCATTGCGTTGCAGGAGGACCTGTTGTTCATCGTGAGACTTAGCGGCATTTTGCGCCACAGGCGCGGCCTGCAGATGCGCACCTTCACAGTCTCATAGCCCAAGCCCGAGTAACCACCTTCGAAACATACAGAAGGTCAGGCTTAAAAACTGAGACACGCCATATAAGTGCTCACCGGTCACAATGATGATGCGCCCGCTCAAATCCGGGATTTGATCGACCGTGAACTGCGGTTTCGGTGGATAGAACTGCGAAAGAGCCGACCAGACATTCCACAGATTGGACACAGCACCGCCCATCGAAGCGTTGTGGTTGGGGCAGCTCGCTGGCTATGGACGGTATTCGGCGATGCGGGGTTGAGGGCAAGGGGTTGATTGAGGGCGACAGCGAGCATCAGCGAGCCGGCGTGAGATGTTGGTATCCGTCGCTGTGAGTGCGCGCGTGCGTGAGATTTTTGGCAGGAATTTGACTCATGATATGGCCGCTGTGTGTGTCAAGCTTGTAATGCCTGACATCCCCCACGCATGTGCACGCTCGATGATCCTAACAGTACTAGTGCGTCCGCGACCAAGGTTCGACATGTGCATGCGCGCTTGATGCGCGCCGACCTGGGTCCTGCAGACGCAAAAGGCTGAGCACAACATCACCCTCGGGCTAGCTTCACACAATGCACCAGTATTTCCGGTCTTTAAAGTCAATTTTGGAGCAGAGAGGGGCAGAGAGAGGGGATGCACGACGGTCGAAGTCAAGCCGTAGTCATATGCGCGCTAAGCTTTCCTCTCTTGTTCAACACAGACCGCCATCATGCCGATACGCATATGAACGCTTAAAATTCGACCACGCATTTGAGCAGTGCTTATATTGGTAGGTTTTTGAGTCAACAAACTGACATGCGTAGCGTTATCCTGAACTTGATACAGCCAATTTGCAGGGGCGGCGACCACTCATCACTTCAGACATTGCAATCGAATCGCGCCAACTCCTCCTGGCGCAATAGTCCCTCTTGTCCGCCAAGCCCGAACAATTCGAGCTTCCCTTTCCCGCAAATCAAGCTCACTCTTTCCTCCTTCCCGTACTCCTTCACAAGCCGCTGTATCTCCCGCATAAGCTCGACGAACTGCGCGATGCCTTGCAGGATTTCCTCCGCCTCCGCGATGCGCACGAACTCCTCGGACGCGAGCTCCTGCCTGATGACACGCTCGAACGTACCGCGCTGGTGAACGGCAATGAGATGAGTCGGCGTCTGGGTCAAGAACATCTGGAGGAAGGTATCGTTGCTGGTCGTGCGATCCAGATAATTCGCCGAGCGCGTGGCGAGCTCAAGGATCCTCGACTGAGGAAGAAGCGTGCCCGCCCGGACGATCTTGAATTCTGAACCAGGGACACATGAAGAGGTCGTGTCGAAATCGACTGCGGTTGATGGACCCCACGAGAGTGCGTCGCTCTTGCCTCCCATCGAATGCCCTTGACCAGCCCACCCAGATGCATTGTCTGCGACCCCAGCACTCCAAGCGACCACATCATCCTTAGTCGTCTCCGCTCCCCACGATGTCGGAGCATCCACGGGTCCCCAGGCAGAGGCGTCGCTCTTGATCTCCCATGCGCCCAAAGCTGTTACGTCTTTCTTCTCAGCAGCTGCTCCAGCGGAGGAGACCTCTACTCCCCAGTCGTTCGGATCGTCGGGTGGACCTCCCCACGCTGATTCGGGAGCGAGAGAGGTCTCTGCAGCACCCCAATCGCTCGCGTCGCTGACGGGTCCGCCCCATAAATCGGCATCTTCTTTCTTTGTGATCTTCTGTCGTGCTGTCGTCGGACTCTCCGCCGCACTGGTGGGACCCCATTCGGAGGCTGAGGTGGGAGTAGGCGTATCTCCCCAAAGCGATGTGTCCTTGGGCGATACAGGCGAGTCTCCATCTCCCGTGGCAGATGCAACTGCCGCATCGGGGTCTTCGAAGGCGTCGACCTCGAAGCGGACGACAAGGTTCAGGCCGCCAATGCTCTGTACGTGAGCCGGTAAGAATGCACCCCCGTCCTTGTCTGTACTCGCACTCACATACTGCACAATCCTGTAGTGCCCTCCGCCGCCATCACAGCCTGGGACAGCACCGGTGCTCTCGCGCTCAAAGTTGGAACGGCATCCCGCTTTTGGAGGCTCGACCCACTCGCGGGCCTGGGCCGCCCACCTGTGCATGAGCACGGTGCTTGTTCCGCCGAGCTGCATGTCGATCCGGAAGTCCTTCCGCGGATCCCACGCTGTCGAATCGCTCGATGCAGTCGCCCCGCTCTCTGTGTCCGTCGGAACCGCTGGGGTGTCCGCACCAGACGGTGTTGGGGTAGGCGACGGAGTGGTACAGGGCTCTCGGACCCAGCGGATAAGTTTCCGGAGGTTGTTGCGGTCGGTGACGAAGTCGACGGTCGTCCAGTCGATTGCGCTCTCATTCACTGCGTCCTGTGGAACGAACTCTGCGGCGAGTGCATCGACAGCGCGGAAGAGAGGAAGCAGCGTCGACTCTGGGCCCATGTGCATCGCATCCTCGTTGAAGATCCTGACACCTCTGTCGAAGGGCACACGGATCGGGAGTGGACGGTCGAGCCACTGACGAGGTGCGCCTGCCCGTTTGCATTGAGTATCGTGCCGATAGGTTGACGCGGATGGCGGAATTCTACTCACCAGGAACGATGATCGTTGGGTTCCTCTCCGTGCTCCAGGTATACGACGAGATGCACTTGAAATCTGTGATAGCGACCGGCTCCTCCAACGAGAACCCCTCAGGAACGGTCAGCTGTGCGAGCGCAGGCACACGCAGGTTGTCCATGATGTCGCGCGGAGGCGGCAGGTCAACTTCGGGGCCGGGAAGATTCGGTCGCCCTTCTTGTCCTGGGAAGCCGCCACGACCACCGCGGCCGCCGCGTGGAGTCCAACTACCCCGCCCACCCCGCCAGCCACGACCGGACTGCTCGTTCCCTCCGCGGGTAGAGTCCGCCCACGCCCCGCCTCGTCCGCGTCCACCTCCGCGCCCTCGGAAGCTCCCACGTGCGCTCAGCCCGTTGTTGTTGTTGTCTTGTGCACCTCCTCCACCCCAGAGGTCGATCGCTTCAGACGTCGCAGCGCCTCCAGAGCATGGAAATCCATTCCAAGGGTCCGCTGAGCCGGAGGTCGCAGGGCTCGCCCATCGAGTGCGTTCTTGCTCCTCCCCATCGAAGCCTCCGCGACCCCTACCTGCGTACCCGCCGCGACCTCTGCCAAGTTCAAAACCGCCACGACCTCTGCCTTCAAAACTGCCGCGTCCCCTGCCTTCATAACCGCCGCGTCCCCTGTCATCATATCCGCGACGTCCTCTGCCTTCATGTCCGCCACGTCTCCCATACACGCCGCGGTCCCCAGACGTGCCGCGTCCACCAGACACTCCGCGTTCAATATACCCTCCTCGGCCTCCACGACCGCCACGGCCGCCCCAAGTGGTACTCTCACGGCCAGCGTCGTCCACGCCGTAATCAGAGTTCTGCGGAGGGGAGTCCTGTGGGTTCGTGCTAGGCGGGAACGCGCGGCTGTTTGTGTCGGGTGGAGTACTGTACTCGCGAAAGTCCTCGCCGGCGCGATGCTCTGAACCTTGGCTGTTCCCTCCGCGGCCACGAGACGGCGCACCTCGTCCTCTCGCTCTTCCCCAATACCCTCCTCGCGCACCTGTTCCGCCCTGCGCGTGATCGCCCCACAGGGAGGATTGTGTCTCTGCTCTAATACCGCCGCCAGTGGGAGTATGTGTCGTGCTGCTGAATTGGGTGCCCGTGCCGGTGGTCGCTCCGTTACGGACAGTAGCAGCTCCGTCGCCCCAGATACAGCGACCAACGCCAAGTCCCGCTCCTCCACGTCCTCTGCCGGAGCCTCCACGCGACGTGTTGCTCCATGGTTGCATAATCGATATGTGTTGCCCAAGGGCGGATACGGCTGAACGCAATGTTGAAACTCGCCCTGTCGAACGACGTGCACTCGAGGGTTGAGGGAGAAGTGCAACAGCAGCATCACCCGCGAAGTGTGCGACCCATGTTCCCGTCTACCGCAGCTCTTACAGTTTCATAGAGGTGGCTGCGGACCTCGTTCATGGACGTTTCAACGTGCTGCAGAAGCAACCTTAGCGCTGGCTGCACAATGAAACCTACCGCAGCAGTGATCAGTATCGTTACGAGCGAGCTAGAAGACTCGATATGCTTCAAGTCGCCGATGAATAGCGTCGCAGCGTGAGATCCCGCGAACTGCAGGTTCGTATGTCGACATAACGACCTGGCCGCATCGCTCGACGAAGGCACCCAATCGGACGAGAAGAGACAGCTGGAACAAGGTGACTGGCACCCGTCGATTGAAGATACTAACTAGCATAAACACGACCGTGACAATTCCCTGAAAGATCTCCCAAGCCCCGCGATTAAGGAGTGCGTCGCAACTTCAAGCACTTCACGGAAGCGCGTTGATCTGCTGCTGGAGCTGAGCGTACACGGTGGACACCGCGGGGCAGCCGACACCAGGACCGTGGAGGTTCTGGAGCGTCGAGAGCAGGGTCGCGATACGCGCCTGCTGCTCGGGCTTCGAGTTGCCAGTGGGGAACGGCGTGGCGATGGGCGGGTTGTTGATGGCGTGGCCCGCTGCGACGTTCGCGTTCAAGGCCTGTATACGAGGACCGGTCAGTATTCAAATCACAGATTTTCGAGGTGAATGAGGGTCAGCGTACGTTGATGAAGTCGCCACGGTCAGGCGGGCACGAGCACGGGATGAGGATGCCGTTGATGCCAGTGCAGCTCCTGTAAATACTTATATGTCAGAGAACTGCGATGAAGCAGTAGAATTGAATGAGCACTCACCCCGAGCCGTTGGGGTTAGCACCCCGCTGGACACCGAAGTCGGGAACGAGGGCGGGGTCAACACCACGCTTCTCAACGGTGGGGGCACCGTAGACGGAGACGACGGCAGCGGCGGTGGCAAGGATGATCGTGGAGAACTTCATGATGATGAGATGGATCGTGAAAGAAAAAGTGCTAGAGAGCGACGGGTCCAGAAAGGGGGGCGGTTGGAAGAAAGAAGAGGGAATACGCGCGGCGTATGAAGGTTAGAAAGTTCCAGCTGTGAGGACTTCCTGACCCCCACCGAGCCCTTTTATACGATGCAAGGACGCGGCTAGCGGTATCAATGTCCCGGAGCGGTGAGACCGTCCCTGCATTTGCAGTGTAGGATTTCGTGATGGCCCCGCAAGCCGCATCACTGCGCAGATGCACTTGATTCGTGTGGAGGCCACCCGAGCCCGCAAAAGGACGAGCATCAGATCCTGTCAACGTCCTCCTCGCGGCGCATCACTGCCGAGGACTGGCCGGGGTCGAATCGCGCACACATTGACGTCGAGGAGGGGGTGCATGGATGGGATGATGACCATAGCTTCGGCGTCGCGTCGGGGCCCAAGCTACTTTACTTTCGGTCACGCACGGGCAGCAAACGCGTTCGGAAACGCTGAGTCGACGCTGACTGTTTGAGGGTCGATATCGCTGTCCATTTGAGCTTGAGTTCAAGATGACGCTTCACAGCTCCCAGTTAGTTTCGGATTCAACGTCAACAGTAGAGCCACTGTGCTTACAAGCATCACAGTCTCATCTCTGCCTTTATCCAGTGCATTTTGGCAGATACTCCGAGCCCTACAGAAGATAGTGATCATCATCATAATCGCAGCAATGCGCAGAGCTTCAGCTTGCCATGACAGATCATGATTGACTTACCTTGGCCTGGGCCAGGTGTCAGCGTGAGCATGATAGACTAGAAGCCCTGAAACGCGACACCAAGAGCTGTCGAGCAGATGGCGGTGTAGAAAGAAACGAGATTGATCGTCCTGTCGCTGTGACGCCACCTACTCATGACAGGCGCCCACAGTCGAGAGTAACCTTCAATATGTCAAGTATGTGCGCGTGAGGTTTAGATGGCGCATTAAACATTCAAATTGATTCGCGAGGTCCATGGGATACAGTGTACTACAAGTATGTTAAAGAAGATGACTAGGTTAGGAGGCTCAACTAAGACGAGTTGAGAGGGCGTGTGGTGACTCTACCTCGCCGCGGACGAGCGAGTTGAGAGGGCGCGTGGTGACTGTACCAAACGCCCTATGTCGGTGGATGACCTTCTTGAGTTGGTGAGTGATTGTCTTGCTTTCGGTGTGGTATGGGGTCGGATGTGTGCGCTGGTGTTCGGGAGTGCCTGTGCTGTGCCTGCGCTGGTGTCCGGGAGTGCCTGCGCTGGTGTCCGTGAGGCGATGACGAGGCCTCTCGGTGGGTCGGGCAGTGTCGTTCAGTAATGAACGGGGAGCGAGGTGTGGGGTGTGGAGCGTCGGCGTCGAAGCGCACGACAGTCGTTTTCCTAAACATGGACGGGTTCGCGTGAGTTTGAGGAACTAGGTTAGATGAACAGAAAGCGGCGCGCACGTACGTAGACGTACGTACTCTGTACGATCCGGAAGTCGTCGGAGCGCGGCAGGCTCCGCCTCTGTTTCCGAGTCTACGTGTGGGTTTGTGTTCGCCTTTGGGTTGGCGATGGTGATGGGAGCTGCGACGCGGCGCAGCGCAGCCTGTGTAGGCCGCTGTGTCGACGGAGTCGACCGTGGACCTGGCAGTCGACTTGTCTCTTACGAGAATGTCGACGGTGCCGAAACGGGGGGAGGTGGAGGCGGGGGCGGGACCGCACGTGAGTCGAAGACTTGGAACCCCTCGTCTACAGAGAGGTGGAATGGAGACGGAGACGCAGAACGTCTGTTGAGCAGTCCATGAGCGAACGTAGGCCTCTGGCTGTAGATAAGAGGCGTACCTGGGAAGAGGACCGTAGCACGGGTACCTTATAAGTATACTGGCGATTAGGGTATCTGTGGCAGGGAACCGGGCTTCGTCTACGGTAGCGATGAATGCTGCGGAGGACTGCTGGACGGGCACTTAACACGGAATGTCCGCCTCAGGAGGCGGTCGGGTCGTGGGTGAGTGGACTGGGTGACGGTGTGGGCTAGTGGCCACTGGCGAGTAGTCGTTGTAGGATGTCGGCGGCAGCGATCGTGTGGACAGGAGCTCGCCGACATCGACGTGACGCGAATATCATGCGATGGGATGGACCCGTAGGTTCTGCGGGACTGCAGCTCTGCTGGGGTAGAGGCTTCGCGAGCTGAAGTACCCGCACCTCCTCCTACCGCAGCTGCAGAACATAGAGTCCGTGCGCTCAGTGATGGGTCCGGTTGTGCTGCAGCAGGGCCCCGACTGATGTCGGACGTTGTACACAACGGATGCCTGGAACATGACATATGGGCCCGGCTGGTCAGGACTCAGCAATACCGCAGCGACATACAGGAACGACTGACCTGATAGGCTCGGCAGCAACAACCTTTTGCTCCGGTGGTCGCGCTCGTGGCCACAGAGTGGACCATGTCAACCGCAGTCTACACGGACATGTGCAAGGTTCACTCCTGTGAAGTCAGTCAGGTCAGTACTGATTGACTGCACGTACCCGATCATCGTGGAAGCACGGACATGAGGGCATAGGATGACTGCAACGAACCAACTCATGTAGATTACAGTGCATGCGTGTAAGTCATGAAGCCCGCTGGCCCACACGAATGTATGCTAATGCAAGGGTCGAGAAACGGCAGTACGTACGGGGGGTATCGTGGTACTTGAGAACAGAAAGGGGATGTACGTATGTGAACTGTCTGTGCCCGCACGCCCTGTCCGCAGTACTCGAAAGGGAGGAAGGGTGAAGAGCATACGTCCGGTGAAGCCAATGCGGGTGTACTACTAAGTAAAGACGGTCAAGCGGAAGCAATGAGACGGGGAAGATATGCGGGGTACGTGCGTGAATTAGATACTGCTCGTCCGGGGCGGTTCTACTGCTCTACAGGAACATCGATGTGAGGGCAATCGCGAACACTCCCGACACGAGCGACGTGACGCCCGCAGGTGTCCAACTCCTCGAGCCCGCGTTCCTCTTCGATAGCGTCTTGTCGGTGACGGTGACGGAGATGTTCCGGAGCAGCTGCGTGGGGAGCATGTTCGCGGTCGAGTACACCTGGAAGAGCGGCGCGACCGGGGTGCCATCCGCTTGGAAGATGTGCAGTTTGGGGCCGTCGTTGAGGTCTGAGAAGATTTGCCAGCCCATGTAGAGCTCGGTCTGGTTGTACTGCTCGATGAAGTTGGACTCGGCTGCGCATGGATCCTGGACTTGCTGGAAGCCGTCGCTCAATGGGTTGAGGGTGATAGAGCCGTTGTCGTTGAGAGAGTAGTGCCCGTGATGCCAGTTCAGCACCCCGGTGATGCAGTTCGGCATACTGCCTGTGGGCGGGTATCAGCGGATATACGCCGGACGACACACGGACATGTCAGGCAGCTGCGCCCGAGGGAGATTTTGGTGGGCTATATTTGGCAAGTGGAGTCTGACGTCGGCCCTGGCGTGTTCGACGACGCAGAGCACAGCGTGGACGAAGCGCATACATCCACCATCGAGCCGCATATATGCAGCATACAGCTCCTCCGCGATCTTCCTTGGGCGCAACGATGGATAGGGAACTCACCGTTGCCGTTGAACCGATACCGAGCGACTTCATACCACCCATCGTCGGTGCTGACCGGGAGTCAAGACGAGGACCGCATACAGCAACTGGGAGCACTCACAATGCGTATGACACGCCCGTTACCGGCGGGTAGTTGAACGTCATGTTTGCGGGGTTTGCGAAACCCTAGAGACCATAAGCCTCTCGATGTCGACGGCGACCTCAGCTGTTTGTTACTCACCGGGCCAGTGACGACCTTCTTCGAGCCCGAGCTCCATGTACCAGAGATGGGGGTGACGTTGTGTGCCGCAGTGTAGTCGGCTTGGGCGAGGGTGGAGGGGAGCGCCGCAAGCGCGACCGCGAAGATGGAGGCCAAGAACATGGTGATGGCTGTCCGACTCGACGAGGAGAGATTAGGTGAGACTAAGGAAGGGCGCCGACGGCGAGGACGATGTGGGGGATGTGGGCGTCGGTGAGGACGACGAGGAGGACGTGGTGGAGGAGAGTAAAGAGCGTGTTTGTCGTTGTTGGGCAAGGTGGCAACCAGAGCCGCACCTTCCCACCGCCGCAGCGCCCGAGCTCGCCGTCGTCGATGTCCACGGCGCCGCGCCCAGCAGCGCGCTCAGAACGATCGACGAAATTCATTCCTATTTTGCCGCTGTGTCAGGCGTTGTGTGCAACAAGTCCGACATCGAGCTCGGGGCTGAGGGACATCCCCCTTGGCAACTCGCACGGACCTCTCACCTCACCTCGTCGGCAACTTGACTTCCGTCCTCCTCGTCTTCTCGCCACACTTGCCCGCGATGAGCACGGAACTCGCTCGTCCATCTCGGCTGCGCTGTTGTCGACGATGGCCAGCGCGAGCGGCATCGAGTGCGTACAAATAGGCCGACTATATGCGCCTTCGACGGAGTCATCTTCGAGCTTAACCTGCTGCGTTATCTCCCAACTTCCACCATGTCGCCCCCCGTCTCCCAGGACACCTTCAAGTCCCTCCTCGGCAAGCTCGTCAAGACCCCAGAGTACTTCACCGCCGAGGACCTCAAAATTGCGCTCGAATGCGTCTTCACCCCCGACACCGTTCTCCCGGTGCAGATCGGCTCGTTCCTCACGGCGCTGCACATCGAGAGGGTCGAGCGCAGGCCAGAGTACCTCGCCACCGCTGCGAACGTCCTGCGCGGGCGCGCGTTAAAGGCTGCCGTCGAGGGCATCGATGAGGACTTCGTGGTCGACATCGTCGGGACGGGCGGAGATGGGCACAACACGTTTAACGTGAGCACGACTGCTGCGATCGTGGCAGCAGGTGCAGGGGCCCGGGTCGTCAAAGTGAGTCTTCTTCCCTTCTGGCGAAAGGATGTCTAGTCGCTGGTATCTTCGTCTGGTCGGGCGCGAGGACCAGCCAGGACTTTTGGTACGCATATATGCGCTTCAAATCATCTGCACGATATGCAAGGCGCATATAGTCGTCATGTCGTACACCTTATGTGCTATCAGGCCCATAAAGCGTGCGGCTGTCGGCTATTCTCTCGTTGACTCTGCACGAGAAGAAGTTAGGATGCCTACCAGGTGCTTTTGTGGCATATATATGCGTCGGAAAATACACAAGAATCCCCTTTTCCCCGACCAGATAGTCAGACGAGTATCTGGCTGGAGGTGTCGGGAAGCGCATTCAGCGAGTGTCTCGAGCAAGACCTCACTATATCGCTTGCCTGTGGAACTTGCGTCTGCGGTGGCGGTCAATGTATCGGAAGGTTCTGGTCGATGCGTTGTTTCGCCGACCCGGTTCGGGGCCCACGGAGTAAAACGAACACTAACCTGGGGTCACTGGTGTCCATCGACGGTGCTGCTACTACACACACCTCTGAGAGATGGTGCAATTGGAGCGTGGAATTGTTTCTAATTGTCAATGCCACTCGAACTCGAGGCAGTCTTCGCGCTACCGGGCCAATCAACACTTCAATTGATTCGTATTCGCCTCTCCCAACCAGAAACGCCGTTAGGATCCTCCCTTCGATCTTATGTTGTCGTGCAACCTCGTCTTGTCCTTGTGCTAATGTACAATTTCCAGCACGGAAGTCGCGCTTCTACCTCGTCGTCTGGCTCTGCAGATCTGCTGCAGTCGCTGGGCTGTTACTTCACACCGCCAAGTGTCGACACGCCTCTACCCATCGCGCGCATCCCATTCACATTCATAATGGCGCCACAGTACCATCCATCTCTAGCCATGATCGCACCCTTCCGAAAAGCACTCCCGTACGTCTGCCGTTTCGAACAGTCGTTTCGCCCCTACTGACTTAGTCCCGCATGCAGCCACCGGACGATGTTCAACGTCCTCGGCCCTCTGATCAACCCTGCCCGACCACGAGGAATGGTCCTCGGTGTGGCCGAACGTGAGCTCGGACCAACCTTCGCGCACTCCCTCGCGGACGGCGGCGTCAAGCGCGCCTTCGTCGTCTGCGGCGCAGAGGGACTCGACGAGATTTCCTGTGCGGGCGAGACTTACGCCTGGGAGCTGCACCCCGACGGCTCGGTCACCGAGCGCAGTCTCCACCCGCGCGACTTCGGGCTCTCTGCGCACCCGCTCAAGGAGGTCTCCGGGGGAACCCCCGAGGAGAACGCGGAGACGTTCAAGACGCTCCTCCAGAGCGGCAAGGACATCCCCGACCGGCTCACGCCCGTGCTCGACTTCGTGCTGATGAACGCGGCGGCGCTCCTCGTTGTGGCGGGCGTGGCGGCGGATCTCAAGGAGGGCACGGAGAAGGCACGGGAGAGCATCCACTCCGGGATGGCGTGGAACGCGCTCGAGCAGTTCCGCGACGCCGGTCTCGCCGCTGTCTCGCAGGCGCAGAAGTAAAAGCGAAGTGCGGGTGTGGGAAGCAGTCATCTCCATGTGCATTATCTTGGTTGTATTCATTTTGTGCCATGTCTCTTCCGCGTGTCCCTGAAGATGACGGCACGAGCGACGTTGAGTGCTACTTGTCTACCTCTTTGAACTGACCACGCTGTCAGGGGGATTGCCACCGGGCGATGAAGGCAGGGGATCGACTCGCCGTGTCGCAACCTTGATTTTGGAATTCATCGGGTGAGACGCGAGGTCGGCATCGCCTCCTTTGCCTCACGGTGCGTACTAGTACACATACAGCTAAGACTGGACTCATTTGGAACACAACTATAGCAACATGGCGACCTGGACGCGCGTGATAGCTTCCCTTTTAAAGCCACTGCTCGCGAACCCTCCCTCGAGCCACTTCGCGGCGGGGTCCGACCAAATACCTTCGCCTTTCTCGCCCGTCGAGTGGAATCCAAAGCCGCCGATGGTCTCAGCGCACTGCGGGTCGGGGACGTCAGCCACGCCACACCTCCAGCGCCAGATACACACGCACCGTGTCGTATACCTCCCATCGTGCGGCCGCCCATCCTTCTGCGCCACGCTCACGCACGACGCAGGCGATCGCATACCACAGGCGGTCGAGGTACTCTTCGTCCCATTCGTACATGTACTCCACGCGGCCGGGGTTCCCAGTCGAAGGTCGCTGGTGCACGTGCAGCCCCTGAGCAGCCGCTCCTGCCGCCTGAGGGAGCTCGGGCGCGTCGCTCAGCACCGCGCGGAGCGCGTCCACCGCCGGCGACGCAGGGAGCGTATCCTCCGGGCGCGAGGCGTACTCGCGCGACTTTAACATCGGAAGTGTCTGAGATGCGATCAACAGCGCCGTCTCCCGCTTCTTGTCCGTGTCGAACTGCGGCTTCACCTTCTTGGTGCCGTTGGCCGAGCGGAGGGCGGCGCTGGTGTCGTTGAAGTCGAGTGTCTCGTTCAGAACTTTCCAGAGCCACGCCGGCATGCTGTCGTGGATGTTCCAGAGCGCCTTGGACCGCTTGATGTAGGGGTCGGCACGGGGAGGCGGGCGGGCCGCGGGCTTGGCCTTGCGCTTCAGCTTGCCGCGGCCGTACTGGTCTGGTCTGACGAAGTTCTTCCGGGGGCGGGGCTTCTCGAGGTGTTCGTCGTACTTCTTTTGCAGGCTATCGACGCAGGTCGTTCAAGTGTCTGCGATAGGCGACGGGGAAGGAGAAGGCGCACAATGTCTCGAATGCCTCGGGTCCGCCGTAGCGCTCCCACGCCCGCTGCTCAACCTCGAGCTCGCTGTACAGATATGTCGTCACATTGTAGCCCATCGAGTTCGTCGTCCTGTCGTGCACGCAGTCAGAAGTTGCACGCTAACGGCCACGCCAGCTTCGAACCTGATGGACCAGGATCAAACGGACGTACTTCTTGGTCCAGAAATGCAGTCCCTCCAAGTCTTTCTCGCGCAGTTTGTATTGGGTGAGTGCTTTCGACTTGCATATCTGCAGACCGGATAGGAGGCCACTCAGTTTCGTTAGAACTGAGAATATGGCGTGGGCACGCGCACCTGCTGAAACTCGTCCAGGTCGGACTCCCTCCATCCGGCTGGCGCTGTTGATGCTTCTGTGCTCATCGTCGGACTCTGTGAAGAGGGTGGACTGAGAAGGCGGAGCGGGGCCATGCTAAGTACTGAAATACTGTGCCCTCTCGAGCGTCAGAGGGCATTTTAGCCGATCGGGCAAATCTCGATCGGGCTGCATGCTAACCACATCTGCGCTAGAGGAGGTCAGGTCTTGTAGGAGCGATTGCCACTTACTCGTAAGTGGTTCCGACCTCAGCATTATCTCATTATACCATTGGCTAAGCGTTCATTCTAGGGCAGTCTGAGCCGGCGCCGCCGGCGACACGGTGGTCGATAGCACGCTCTTCTCAAGATGCTACACGCGAAGCACGCGTACGGTTGCACTTTTACGTGACAGAATTCGCGTCGTCGTCGGGGAACTGCTTCCGGACATGAATATGACACGTCGAAACCCCTTGCGGGTCACTGTAAGTATGGCTTTCGATCCCGTATAAGGTGTGCCTTGTTCAACACTCCTAAGTGTCTACCAACCGTCATCACTCCTCAAGCGTGCAATACACACTCCACACGTCCGGCATGGTTGTGCGTCCGGGTGGCCCACCACGGCACAGCAGCTGCCCGGTGGCCACGCGTACCTCACAGAACTTTGGGGACAGGCGCTTGCATGGCTGTGGCCAGCATGGCCCAGTATGGTCCAATGCCGCTTTGTTGACGCTGCGGCCGGCCTGCCTCTGCACAATGAGAAGCCACTGTCAAAGCTAGTCCATGCTTTGGCACCCTATCCATTGTCAAAGCTGCTGTCCAGGATGTGTATAAAAGTCGGGAAGCACTCTTGAGCAGTCGACAATATTGACCCACCGACCTCTCTCTCGCAACCTCAGTCCAGCTGTCACAGTCGACCACATGCAGACGTCAAACAAACAAGCCGGCCTAGGGGAGACGAAATTTTCGGGTGGCACGAGTTGGGTCGTGGCTCCCATGTCTGGTGCGCTGCTTCCCAGTACCTCTACCTTTCGCAAAACGTCTAACGGCCAACGACTATGATAGGAAATGCTCGACCGTCGAGCAAACGCAAGTATACAAAGCAACCCAAGAGCAAGAAGGTGGCTCCAGCTCTTGTGGTGGACAAGGAGTTCGAGATATCCATCACAGTTGATGGAGAGCCTGCCGGGATCTGCCTCGGCAACGTGGAGCACGCCACCATGTATGCTCAGCTCCTGCTGGACGCCGTCAACAACCGTTCCTTCCCTCTCGAGGGAGACGACAAGGACATCGGCCTGGGGGTCCTCAAGGGAGAGGTGGGTTCCGGTACCGCCCTAGTGACCACTGGGTACTGACCTGTGTAGACAATCACAAACCGCAGGGTGCTCCGGGTGACTGACGACCTCAGTATAGGCAAGGTAGCCACCCTGCTCGTGGAGCAGGCTCTGAAGGATATCGTAAGCGTACTTCGTCTGCTGTGCTACGTACGAACAGATGATGCTCATGTCTGATTATCATTCGTAGCCCGAGTGGGACCACTCGAAGCAGATCTGGCTTCTCGGAATCAAGAGGGGCGTCGTGGATGACCGGGACGTCATATACTTCCCGGAGGTGGAGTTTCGGGAGTAGCATGTTGTCGGACGGAAGTCTCATTGATGACCGAGGGTGAAGGTCTGAGAACATGTCATTCTGGAGTGATACGAGGTTATTGTACATGCCATCTGTTCAGTCCCTCTGGCGCGGTTGAGTCGGAAGTCGTGAGCAGAGCGACACCAGTGACAGTCTCGGCTGCAGTAAAGTCCGGACTTCGCGTCCGCTGTCAAGAACTCCACATCGTAGGACATAGCATGGAGGATGACCGAAAGGGAGCCTTGTACGTCGAGCATGTACACAGCATCTCATACCGTCACAGCCGCTTCCGCCCGATAGCTGCCCAGGACGACGAGGGGCGAGATAGAGATAGGTGGAGGGCTCTCAGTGCGTCCGAGTAGTAGCCGGGGATGATCATGGTTGTGTACGCGGCGAGCATCGCGATGAAGAGTAGTCTTCGAATACTCGAGCAGCCATGTACCATGCGTATCAACGGTCGGAGCGGAGCTTCACATCGAGACAACGAGCTCCGGGACACGGTCGATGTCCTCCGTAGAGGCGGTCGCACCCTCCGTGTCTCGTTCACCCAGGGGAGACTCCTGAACACCCTCATCATCTTCAACAACGTGGGACCCACTCTCAACGAAGTCCGCGGGCAGATTCTCCTCGGCGTCATCTTCGGCGTCGTCTTCCAGATCTGAGTACGTGGCCGTGGCCCCGGACAGCTGACTGACTTGGGGATTGTTCTTCTTGTACTCCTCCATCAATCTCCGCATCCTTGGAGTCTCGGGGTGTATGACGAGGGTATTGAAGAGGCGATCCGTTGAGTGTTCGCGCTCTTCGCCTGAATTAAGATATCAGCGGTACACATGATAAGATCAGCGACCTCTACTCACGTAGATGCGGCAGTATTTTGTAGAAGTTTGCTGCCAGTGCGAGGGTGTCGTCGTCCAACGCGTACGGTTGATCCTCATCAGCATCCGATATCTCGCTCAGCTCTGCAGGTTCAGAAGCGTCGGGCTGCTCAATGGAGTTAGCCAGTCTGTTGGCACGCAACATGAGGACCACATTGTTGATCGGAACGGGTGTGAACCGTTCGGGCAGTGTGATGGAGGCTCTCTTGATGATGGCGAATGCGAAACGCGCGAAGAGCAGTTCTGGGAACACGCGGGCTGGGATATTCACCAGCCTGCAATGCAGCAGCTCCGCGTAGTCGGCCTCCCATGCATCGATCATATACGTCACGAACGATGAGCCCTCCGGGTAGATGACGAAGCCGTGACGATCGAAGCAGCGATGCACATCGGCGCGCATACATACGCCGTTCGCGACGTCGTTGTGACGGCCGTTGTATGTGTATGTGTACATGTTGCTAGCCGCGAACCAGTCGCGGCATTCCGTCGGACAGAGGTGGGCGCAATCACTTGACGTCGCTATGTTTGTACAATGAGCATGACGATGCGGACGAGCTTGACTCTGATAAACGTACTCGACTTGAACCGAGTGACTATGCAACATCTTCCGTCGTAGTGTTTCACGCCTTCGGACATCGTGGACGAGGAACATGGGTCGCACTCCCCCGCGGCAGAGCTTGAAGTGGTAGTCCAAGAGGGCGGGAGATTATCGTGAGGGAAAGTCCACGCGTCAAAATCAGTGACCACCGGATAGTTGTCGCCGATGGTTCCGCCAGAGATGAATAGATAGTACTGCCCCACGGGCAAGAGGATCTGTCCTGCCGCCGCTGAGTAGCGATGTTGACCGTGAATGTCCGTTGCGAGGTAGACGTCTTGGTTGTTCACCAGGATACGACAGGCATCCATCACGAGGGAATGCAGGACGCCCTGATGCTGGCCTGAGGCTAGCACTTCAGAGTCGAAGGCGGGCAATTGCAGCATCTTTTGTCCCCTGGGATGATAGGGCTGACCTGAGTGAAAAATCGCGACGGAGCCGCGGGCAACGACCGTACGTTCCCGAAGCTGGTGTTCAAAAGCAGGTCTAGGAGCCATCGGGAGAGGAACTGCGGTATGAAAAGGGGTTAAAGTGAGTGACGCTTTTGATATAACAGGCAATTCTTGTGCGCGCTAAACATATCACAACATACTATATACGGTACTCGAGTCCTGCTGAAGGGTGTACCCCGTAGGGGCCTGGATGTTCTCGCAACTCGGCCAGTTCAACGCGCTCGCCCGCTCACGTTCGCCAAGGGATCCGCGCGAATAACGAAGCACGCAACCGTACAGCACACGTCGCGAGGATAAGAACTCCTTGAGTGCGGGCTCTTGAAGATCTTGACAGACATAAGTTGGAGGTCGCGAACAGATCTTCGGGGCAGAGGTAGGATAGCATGACGGGAAGGATATCGGGGTGCAGCATGTCGCTGATCCTACGTTTCGGCACCCCTTGGCTCTGGAAGGGAGTAAGTACATAACCCATCTGACCCAACGACCGTGTATAAGCTCTCCATTAATCACCAAGTACTTTCGCGTTCCCATACTACTTACGAGCGAGCTCCGTCTGCAATCATAATAGGAGGCCTTGATATACCGATTGCGCGGCGTTGACATCATTCCTCCAAACCTTCCGACCAACTCTCGTACGTGTCCACGACTTCTGTCAAGCTCGCAATCTTCTTCCTCGTCGCTTCGATGGCGTCCTTTCCGACGACGAGGTGCAGGGGCGGCTCCGGCAGGGATGTCGTCTTGTAAAACAACTCGGCAGATCGTCTTGCGCTCTTCCACGTGACAAGATTGTCGAATGTCCCGTTCCGCATAACCGAGGTGGGGAGACCTGCGTTCGCAATGTATGCAGGGTGCGCAGGAGGCCATACGATGTTGGACGTGATGGCGCTTCGGATCCACCCTGGCTCCAACAGAGTAATCTCCAAAGCGAAATCAGTTGACGGAGGTCTTGCGAGGACGATGACTTCACATACCTTGATGTTCCACGCAGGATCGATCTCTGCGGCGAGCGACTCTGTCATACCTTCGAGCGCTGCTCATGAGGTCAGTGTTTGCTTGAACAATCAGCGCATCGTATGGCTTACCGAACTTCGACGCGACGTAGTACCCAGCAGCTGGGAAGCCGGCCAAACCAAGATACGACGACATCTGTAGCAGCCGGCCTCCGACCCCGGGAACGTTCTCGTCGCGGAAGAATCGGATGGCCTCCTTGCTGACGTGCAGCGCGCCCCAGAAGTTCGTCTCCAGGAGACCTCTGCCCCTCTCCTCGTCCATAGCTTCTATTTCGCCGAGGTCGCCCCAACCTGCGTTGTTGACGACGACGTCTATGCGTCCAAACGCTGCCTTCGCGCGGGCGAAGGCCTCCACGATCTGCTCTGGCTGGGTAACGTCGAGTCGGAGGAGGAGAAGGCGAGTGGGGGGATGAATCTTCCCAAGGTCGTCGAGCGCCGAAGGAGTCCGGGCGGTAGCTACCACACGTTCTCCCTTCTCAAGGACGAGCTCGGTGAGTGCGCGTCCAATTCCGGTGGATGTTCCTGTGACTGCGTGAGAGGAGTAAGCATGACGCATGACTGACGAAGATATGCTATCACTCACTGAACCAGATTCGTGGGCTTGCATCAATGTCAGCCATTTCCTGTCCGAGGATTGATATCAGTCGCAAGACTGCAATTAGCGTTATATATCTTCGCAGAAGGGAGCTGTATTGGCCATTGCCCACGTATGTTGTGAATTGCCAAAGAAGCACTGCGTTACGAATCTTACGATACGCCAAAGAAACGCTGAGGGAATATCGTGACGGAGCTACATAGACGCGACGTACGACGTGTGCCGGGAAGGAACCGGCGTTCATGAGAGATAGGAGGGATGGTGATTGTGCCGGGACATGCCTGGGAAAGCCTCAGCTTCACTGAATGCTGGCAGTCTGCAAGACATGTTTCGCGTGCCGGATGCGATGCTCACGCGAAGACTGCACGGTAATGATTGTTAGCAATCACGAAGTCGCCGGAGTTTAACGAGGATAGCATCGGAACGTGCACTCAACTGCTATCCGGCATTGGAATGCGACACATAGTAACGAGCGATTCAGGCTCGGAGAGGTCGTGAGCGATGCGAATCGCAAGTCGTTACGGTGCGGGGGCGGTCGGGGCGAGGCCATCTGTGTCAGCGCGATATCTCTGAGGTCGTCTTGATGATTCCTAGTGGCGTCCCACGAGTCGACGGGAGCCGCTGGTTGTTAGAGAATGCACGGTCACGCAGATCTCGAAAGGACGGTGAGTACTATCGGGAAGTTGAGTACGATGCTCACCACAACTTCCACAAGTTACTTGCTGTACTCGAGTACGTACCATGAGACGAGCATGTCGTGATGAGATTTCACCTTCAACCTTCAAACTTGCATTCTGCAAGGGAATGCGGCAACGCATCGATAGTTGAAGCACAGACAGAGCACAGAAGTCCTGGTAGTAGTTCGAAGCGCTGACCCCGGACTTTGAACCAGCACCCGTGTGCACAAACTCCGTCAGGTGATGCAGCTAATCTCCGCTTGAAGCTTGAACCCTGGCGCATGCACTTACCTTACTGTGTGGCATCATGCTCTATACCTCGACGCAAATCCCGGTCGGATATCCTGCCTACAGACGCCGCATAACTTGAAGCATACATAAGTAGTTCTGCGTGCCGTGTGCTGAATTAGCCATTGACAGCAGGGGAGTGCAGGAACAGTACTGAAATTTGAAACTTGAAAGCGGTGTTGCGCGGCCGGCACCTCGATGCATTGCGAATGACGAGTCTCTGCGGCAATCACTGGGTTTCGCCACCCCTTGGTCGAACGTTGAGGTAGTGCAAGGCTGCGTGAGCACGACGTATAGTTGCGGTCCAAGGATCAGATCAGCTTCCAGGGTGGAC
>ML211355.1:0-33169 GCA_004369055.1 Polyporus arcularius HHB13444
CCATTCAGACGTGCGCCAGAACCTGCCCAATATAGGTGGGTGGAATCTGCGTGCGCCTGTCTGCGCACGCCCGTTCCAGACGGAGCTGGAAAACCGGCCAAATCGGGGAGGCAGAGCGAGGTCGTCCGAAAGGGGCATCCCTCCGCAGAGCGGTATGTTGCGGTAAAGGCTCACCAAAGCGGAATGGAGCGCGGGGGACGCCCTGCGTTGCATTGGGCTCTAATTAGAGTCCGTTGATGTATCAGAGGCGGCTCTAGCCAGAGGCGTGGATGGATCACCAATGTACTCTAATTAGAGCCATTGATGTATCGCTCTGCCAGCATGAGGTGGCATAGCGGCTTGTAACGGGTGGCCAAATGAAGATTTTCTTGTGCTGCGACTTCTGGGAGAGCGAGCTCGCGGCCAAAATACAGGGGCGCAAATAGCAGGATGGTATATTGGGCAAGGGGGTACGCACATCCCAACATCATTCAGTCTATTCAACGACGATGTCATCCTAAACAGAGCCGTGAATCAGCGTACCATCCATAGTTGTCCGTCTAGAGGACTCTCAGTCGTCAAGACCCTCGGTAGCCCGAGAGTCGCGCACATCGCGTCGCCTCCGACTTGTCGCAAGCCGAGGTGTATGGCTTGCAAGATGGCGTGTGATACCTAAAAGTACGCAGCGTGGTCGTGCTCAGTAGATTGAGACATCGGCCAGCAACGGCGCGGTCCGCCTGGTGCGCGAACTATCGAAAGTATGGGGATGAGCGGACGAGCGGCCAAGTTCATGTGGACGAACGTACTTGTGTGCAGCGACTTTGTGTGACCCTGCCCCTAGTGTTCCGTGGACATGAAATGGCCGGGGAAAACCTCTGGATTGGTTGCGATGAAGGCTAGGGTGGTGCATGAAAGTCGGTGACTTTCTTACTAACAGTTATCAACGGGAGCCCTCCTCGACCGATTGTTAACAGCTGTTTTTAACTGTTATTAACCAGGGCGTCTATTTGCGTAAGCAGGGCTTATCAAGCCCTATAATAGTCTGCGCCTCTGCGGAGAGTCTGGGATGAGCCCCCTGACAGCGAATTCCTGCTCATACCCCCCTGCAAGCACCCATATGCAAACAGAACACTTGAGTGTGACTGTAAAGCTCAAGACATCATCCGAACGCCCCCCCTGCAGGGGTTGACGGGGGGTAAATCAGTCGCATTTCTAACAGGGTCATTTCAGCCTCTGACTTTCTCACAGTTAATAACTTGTTATTAACACTGTTCAAAAGTCCCTGTTAGAAAGTAACGAGTTTCATGCACCACCCTAATGAAGGCTTGGACGCGTGCCACGGTTTCTGTGTCGCGGTGAGGATACTGCCGTCATCCAGGGGGTTGAAGTCCTGCTCACCAACAATATCGATGCCCTGAACTCCTTCGAGGGGGATCTATCTCATCGCGCTGTGCTCAGGTATAGGGCTGCCATGGACATGGAAAAATACTGGGATTGATAGGAAGCAAGAACGAAGCGGGCGTAGACGTACCAATTGAGTCCCAAAACGATAACATATTCACAGATGCGTGTCTCTGAAGAAGCGGGGACCGTATCTCGCTGGTTGTGTATATTCCTTGATATCCGACTCCGGCTGCACGTTGACCTTTTGACTCGCTTGCTGACAATGGGCAGTCCAGATAAACACATACGCCCCGGTCTTGCGTCGAGACCACTCATCATATCCTGCAGTGAGCCTCGCACCTCCTGGACTCGCCGTCCTTTGCTCTCGCTCTCCACCGCGATCGTATGGAGCAGCGTCAGCGGCGAGTGCTGCCCGATGCGAATGTGAAACATCGTGCGACCGCTGCACGCTCGCATCCACTGTGTTGGATCGTTAGGGCTTATGTAGACGTCGCTTGATGTTGGTACGGTCGGGCAAGCGGAGGCCCGTTGTTGTTGGAACTTGGAAGGGCTGCGGAAGGATCGGACAGGCAACGTTAAGATCAAATGCGCACAGGAGAGTGAGGACGTGCAGCGTCAAGCTTAGAGCAAGAGTAGGGTGCGTGTATGTGAGCTGTAGCAGAGAGAGGAGGGAGGAAGAAGACTCAGATCTCAGAGGTACTGACAGGTCTGAGGTCGCCGCACGACGCACGTTGGGACGCGATGCGACGTGCGCTTACATATCCATATGCGGATTTAGCAGCGTGATGTTCAAGTGGAGGACGAGGAACGAGTCCTCCGCGGAACGGATGCTTACTAAGCGCAGAGGCTGAATGTGGAAGGAAGGCTCGGGCGCGGAAGCGCCCGACAAGCTACCTGCCTTCCTTCCACATCGCGTCCGCGTGTACAAAGCGCATATAGCCAACTATTTCCTTTGCATTCACTCCGTTCTCGCTCAAATGGTGATTACAGGCACTAACAGACCCGAAGGTGCTGGTGGCAAGAGTCTCCTGGCCTTCGGAACCACCGACCCCGAGGAAACCGATTCCCAAACCCAGAAGACCGGTACCGAGACGGTAGGCGGAGCGCGCAGCGAGACGCGAAACGCGTCTCCAGGACCGAGTTACAAGAGACCTTTTCGAGACGGCATCGAGGATGCCTCGGACCCGGACGAGGACGGGGACGAGGAGACCAACCAGACGAGGAAGAAGGGCAAGGAGCTGATGACGAAGAAGTCGAAGACACAGAGCGTGCTCCCGAGCGGGCGCGACAGGTCTACGACGTTGCGGTCGGACGATGAGTGGACTAGGGAGCAGGAGCGGCTGATGCAGGAGGCAATGGACAAGGACACGGACGTACGCCCGCTGGGCGGCCGCGCACCGGAGAACATCGCAGCGCGCATGGCGCGCTCGAGGACGCGCGGGACGGAGGCCGACCCGGTTGTGATTGACTTGGGGGATGCTGACGACGATGACGACGACGACAAGGACGACGAGGACGAACGCGTCCGATTCGGATCGCCGCGGGCGGTCGGACCGGAGAACGGTGGCAGCATCTTCCACCAAATAGGCGCCACCTCGGACCCGGCGGCGGTCGTCGCTGCGGTCATGCAGATTCGAAACCCGGTCGAGCGAAACATCATTCTGGAGTATCTCTCCGCCTCCACTTCCATGCTGAAGGCCGGCATGGCCGCGGGTCGGCTCATGGGCAACCCCGCCGCCCCTCCGGCCCCGAAGATAGCGAGTCAGAAGACCGCCGTGAACGACGCACCGGTGGGCGACAACATGAACCAGGACAACATCTTCTTGAGCAAGAAGAAGTCATACGTCGATCCTCGTGTGATCGCGATGCTCCGCAACGGCTACCACGTCCCCCTCTCGGCCTTCCTCAAATCGGAGATCGAGCGGATCAATGACGGGAAGGTGAAGTCTTCGAAAGTGGACTCCCGGAACAACCTTACCATGTACATTCTCGACCTCTCCGGCTGCCCGAATGAGCGGACAATGAACCCGGACCAGTGGCGCGACGCATGGAGCAACTTTCTGAAGATCATGGACTGCGTGGTCCGGCCCCGCGAGGCAGAGCGCTGGCTCGCCCATTTCGAGTATCTCTATGATCTCGAATGGTTCCGCGACGAATTCCCGGCGGTCCTGGAATTCGACGTCGACCTCCGCAAGTCCTGGTTCCTCGAGGATCCATGCAACAAGTCGCCGTTTGTTGTAGGAGATGGGGACTACCTGCGGGAGCTCGGTGAGGTGCGGCTGCGTTGCCTCCGCAAGCACATGGAAACCAGGCCTCGGACCCCCCCTCCCAGATACTCCCACCAACCCAGGTCCCCGGCACGGCCCAGCTACCAGGCGCGGCCGGAGCGCTTCGACGATCGGCGCGGCGCTCCTGACTATGGCAACAGGGCACGGGATCGGGAGTTGCCCTTTCGAGGAGGCAGGCCTGCCGGGTCCTCGGGTGGGCTCTGCCTTATCTGCGGTGAGAGTGGACATCGGGCGAAGGAGTGCAGCCAAACCACCATGGTCGGTGGTGGCAGGCCCTTTGCAACGTACTCAGGTAACCGACTCGTTGCCATCCATGGGCGCGGACACCTGTGCGCCGCGTGGAATGCTGGCGGACTGGACCCTTGCAAGTCGCGTGCGTGCCCGAACACGCACCAGTGCCACCGCTGCAGCTTCTGCGGGTCCGCCGACCATAGGGCTGCTAGTAAGCGGTGCCTCCGAGCGTGATTACATCATCACGCCATACGACTGGCACGTATGGCAGCAGGTACTCGGTGAGCTGGACCTCACAGATCGGTACCCAGATCTTCCCCACAACCTACGCTTCGGTTTCCCTATCGGCGACCTCACCCCGCTCTCACGCACTCAAGTAAACCCCAATTATCCCGCCGCCTCGGAGCATATGGACTTCATTCTGGAATACATCAGCGAACAAGTCCGTCTCGGTCGCATGACAGGCCCATACAGCAAGCAGCAAGTCGAACGGATCCTCGGGTCACACTTTGTTTCCTCCCCGCTGACAGTCAATCAGTCAAGAACTTCAAGAAGAAGTATCATGTATGAAGTACAGGGCGTGACTCAAGTGTATTCAATTGTATTTGTATTCGCTACTCTACTACCATTGCCATAAGTAGTGCCTTATAACGCTCGCGTTTGGGTGAGTCGTCTGCTCGGATACCGGCGCGACTGTTGGTAGCTCGCTGGGGGTGAGTCGCCTGGTATCCTCGCGCGTCCGGGGAGGGAGCGAGGGGAGCGCAGAGCGGAGGAGCGGGGCGGGTGAGGCGCGCCAGGATCGCGTGACCGCGTCGTGCCTAAGCCACGTGCCGCGATCCAGGCCGCAGAGTGTTTTCCCCCAACCCCCACGAAGCTCAGATTCCACCTGAGCTCCGTCATACACACACAGGCCGTCCGCTAACCAGCCGGCAGCGCAACTAGGAAGCGGGCGCCCACTGCCGCGTGCATCTTTGACTTGACTTTTGAAGTTGGAATGGCTCGTACTGCTCGGCTTGCACTCTCCTTGCACTAGTACTTACTAGTCAAGCTGCTCGCACGGTTCTTGCTGTCTTGCCTCTTTGATGCCCCGCCCGCACACATACAAGTGTCCCCAGAGAGCTCGTTACTGGGAGCCGCGAAAGTTGATTGGCCCGTCGGCTCACACGCGAGGTCGGTATTCTATGCATAAAAAGTGCAACGCTGACATGGAGTGACACAGGTGACAGAGACATACGCCATATATTCACTGTGAGTCTTCTTCGCCCCGCACTCGGTGAGCTATCCACCGTCATACCCAGTTCCCAACATGCCCATCTCAGACGAAATCGCGTCCGAGACCACGAACGCAGCGGTGTTGAAAACTCGACAATTTTGGTTTTGACGGCATCAGAGTTGTTACGGTCGTCCCATCTGATTCTGTCTCCGCTGTGCCTTTGCTTGCAGATTGGCAGCAGCCTCGATTCGGGCATCGGAACCTCAGTCGGATTCTCGCGGCAGAGCCTGACCCCGCTCGCCGCATCCGTTATTGACAGCTTTAGGGCTCCCCGTATGCTTGACACGGTACGCACATTCTCCGGCCGGAGTGCGTGGGTTGGGATGCATTTCGCGCTTACCGCGGCCCCGTACGTGCAGACTGGGCTGTTCTGATCCCTGCTGTCATGGCTGAAAGCAACACTTACATGTGAGGCAGAATTCACAAGATCTGGCAATCGTGTCACGCCGCTGGGTCGTCACCGGCGTGCGGCGTGCTTGAACGCGCACGTCATTCATCAATTGTTGCGCAACGGCATGTTGCGGATTTTTACGAGGCACGGGCACCTTCTTGAATATCGTACTGTTGTCTCTGAAGATTCGCGAAGTATTTGGAGCACGGACGCGTCAATTTTGCGGGCCTAGCCATACCCGGTGAGCGTCAGTAATATTTACTGTAGCTGATACGTTGCGAGGTCTTGAGTAGTCTTGAGTATCTTGCACAACTTGGTGTCGGCACTGCAAGGCAGCCGGCGCGTTTTTCGTTCACTCGTACCTAATGATGTCTGGCTCCTGGCTGCTCACCGGAGAAATCAACCTGCAGACGTCCCTGAGAAGCTCCTGGGATTATGAATAGGCGGTTCTTCGGAAACCGTAGACACCATAGAGGAGCACCGTTACATGCCTCCCACCATCTCTATATCATACCGGGGGACTCGCCATAGACTCACTGGCTCGTCCTTCAATCGCGGTCCCGGTGCGTGTTCACGACGCTGACATGTGTGCTTCATCGTAACCGTGATTGGCAGCAACTCGATGTGGCTTTTGAGTACCCATCGCGCCGAGCTTCGCTTCTTCGCATCCCCTGAGAAAGTCCGGGATGGCTACGCAGCGCTCTCGCACGTCTGGGACACCAAAGAGCAATCATTCCAGGATGTCCGGACTATTCAGGAGCGCTGCGCCCGGGACGGTACGAATCCGCGTGATGTCGTATGCCAGAAGATCAGGCGGTGCTGTGAGCTCGCCGAGAGCCACGGCTACAAGTGGGTGTGGATCGACACTTGCTGCATCGACAAGACGAGCAGTGCGGAGTTGTCCGAGGCGATCAATTCGATGTTCCGGTACTACGCCTTCGCCCGCATCTGCTACGGATACCTTCGGGACGTCTCCCCAGTCTTGAGCGGGACTCGAGGACTCACTTACAGGCTAGAAAGCATGACCTTCGTGGAGAGCATCTGGTTCCAGAGGGGTTGGACGCTACAAGAGCTCATCGCTCCCCGGTTCTTCGTCTTCGTGTCCAAGTCGTGGAAGGTCCTGGGCACCAAAGCTGACCTTGCGGAGCTTCTGGAAGAGCGGACTGGCATTCCCGCGACCGTGCTCCGATTTCAGGCTAGTCACACCGAGTTCAGCGTTGCGCAGAGGATGTCCTGGTTTGGGCAGCGGAAGACGACACGTCTCGAGGACGAGGCATACTGCCTCCTCTGGCTCTTCGATATCAACCTCCCACCGCTCTACGGCGAGGGGCGGAATGCGTTCCTCCGTTTGCAGGAGGAGCTGATGAAACGCTCAGTGGACACGACACTCTTCGCATGGAACTTCCGCTATGATGGGAAGGGCAGTTTCTCTCGTCTCTTCGCTCCATCACCATCCGTGTTTCCACCCACCTGTATCTCCTACACACCTCTACGATTGATTCAGCAGCCGCACGAGTCAACACCCCGGGTAAGTTGGAAGTTCTCGCTCGCTATGGTGCAGGCCCCTGCAGCCGCTGACCGACGGACAGGACTCGGTCCTCGGGATACAAGCTGAGGGTGCCGATAACATGACGTTCTCTGTCACCCCGCATGGAGTCCGTGCCTATATCCCTGTTATTGTGTGCAACAACAGGGTATACGGCGACCTGCATTGGTCTAGCGATGACAAGGACCCCCGCGGGCCAAGCCGGTTCCTGCTTTGCCTTGAAGAGGACCCCTACGTGCGGTCGCCGGACTCAGCGCGTCGCCGTTCATACATCGTCTGCGGCCCACCCAGTCGAATTCTACGGATAGATCTCCCAAGAAAGGGGGCGAATACGTGATCGACGGACGGAGAGCACACGCGTCATGGCAGACAGTGCTCATTAGGGACCAGGTCCGCCGGCACCAGGTCCCCGGACAGCTGTCGGACTCTTTCTACACTCAAGGTCCGTTCGTCCCGCCCATGCCAATGCAGCTCATCATCGACGCGCCTTTCCGCTTCCCGGAGGATCGCATCCGGGAGTTCGCGCGACAGACACTCGCGGAGTACGTGCAGGTCCGCAATGCGGGCTCTAAGTTCCCGTGGAGAGCCCACCGCCCGACGTCGTATATCTTCAAGTGCAGGCTCCCGTTCGTCATCCTCATCAAGGTGGGGCAATGCCACCGGCGACATCGGACGGGCGCCGCTCAGCACGGGGCGGCGCCCGTATGGGCGACGGTGAGCCGCTTGAAGCACACGTCGTTGGAGTCGCCGGTGGAGCTTAAGGAGGCGGACGAATCTGCACACAACTGCGACGAGGACCATGTCTCGCGTTGGCCGGATCTAAGGAGACAATTCTCCTTGAAATTCCTCCATCCGTACTCGGTGTCTCTATCCGTCACGCCTTGTCCCATCAATCCTGGACGGACGCTCCTGCTAGATGCCACATGCGTGGTTTGAAGCAAGCTGGCCGTCTTCGTGTCATGAATGCAATGTCATCGGTCTGAAAGCTTCAACACTCACTTCGATGAGGTATGCCAAATCCTCCCGCGCCGCGTGTGCAAGTTCGCGACGGCTTGTGGTCGGGAAGCGCGAGTGTCCGTAATGCGGTAGTGCGGTCGTGATGGGCTGCAGCTGCGGGCGTATTGAACTCCGCTGCTGGCTGTCGCCCATACATGTGTAGGAGCTGTACGGGACTGATGGGTTAGCAGCTCGTCACAGTGGCATAGCCCAGCCTTGATGACGACGAAGCGCGTGGCGAAGCTGTTCCAGAGGAACGGCTTCGCAGTCGGCCGAGATTGAGTCTGTCCGTTCGAGCCGACTGTCGCGGACGCGGTAGGAAGGACGAGCGTGTGGAGGTGTTGGGATCCGGGTCCTCGGCGAGACGGAGCAGTAGCAGGAGGCGGCTCACGCCGTGCTCGGACCAGAAGAGGTCTCCGAATTTCGCCCCTTTGCATGAGACGACGGATATCTGGGCCAGGACGCCGGAGAACGTCATGTCCCTGTGTGTCCCCAAAGCTGAATCCTGTTCGTTTGTCAGCGACTCCTATGAGACACAGTGTTTATCAAATGACCTTAGACGTCGGATGCTCTTTGACCTGTACTAGTACACGCCGCCGCGGCGTGTACTTACGTGCCGTACTTACCTCGAAGTGAACGCCGAGCGTGACAGAGCGATGAGACAAAACTGCTCTTGATTATTGAACCTGAAGCCGTCCAAGACAAACAGCGTGGTTTCTGCAGACTGCTTCATGATCTCCTGAAGTCTGCAGAAGACGTTGCTTCCCTCACCATAGACCGGTGGTATGTCGATGTCGAAGATCGTCTCCCGGCGTCCGAACCATGACATCCGCTGCGGAATGCAACAGTGGGGCTGGATTATAGCTGAGCTCCTACCTCCTTGTAACTGCAAACATCAGAAACAAACCGCAGATGTATACGGAGAGACGTTCGTCGAGGACAGAGGTTGAAAGGGAAGCTACTAGACGCTGGATGGGCGTGAGCGCTAGCGCGCCTGTTCGCTCTCCTCCGCCGCCTCCATGTTCCGCCTCATCCAATCCTCACGCGCACGGCCTGCAGCAAGATCGCACTTGCTGCGTTTGTGTTCTCAGTCTCTATCTGGACGACCACAAGCCGCCGCAAGGTCAACCTTCCAAGCGCGGCATGCTTCCACGGATGCCAGCAGTAGCAGCAGCGGTGAGTGATCCATAACGTATAGCTCGAGGGTGGTCCACCGATTGCCCTATGACAACGCAAGATATCCGCGCGACGCTGATGGTGGAGCTGAAGAATGCGATGAAGGTGCGTCGTCGCCGATGTGTTTGGTGGCCCCGTGTTCACGATGCTCGACCCTCCCTCGCGCACGCAGACGAAGGACACGGTCAAGTCCATCACCATACGGGTAAGTCGCGCTCAGTTGCTCTTGTGACGCGCTCGTACCCACTTTCTCCGTGCTCGATGTAGTCGGTATTGTCCGAAGTGTATGCCGCGGACAAGGCCGCGTCTGGAACCGCGTCGCCCTCCGCCATCGTTGGTATCTTGCGCAAAGCCGCGACACGACGTGTACGTCTCTCCTCCTTTGCCCCTCCCTTCGCGCTGTCCTCAATATGTCACCCCTTCCCGCGCGCTCAACACTCCGCTTCACCCTGCTCGCCGCAGGCGGATTCAGCCGCAGAGTTCGCGAAGGCGTCCCGCCCAGACCTCGCAGAGAAGGAGCAGCACGAAGCTGCGATCCTGCAAGCCTTCCTGCCCCCGCTCCTCCCGGAAGCCGACATCGACCGCGTGCTCCGTGAAGTCGTCGCGTCGCCTGCCATCTCCGAGGCTGTCGCGAAGGGTCCGCCGCAGAAGGCGCTTGGCCAGGTCTTCAAGGCGTTCTACGCGCAAGTTGACAAGTCCTCTGTCGATCCCGACTTGGTTCGGCAACGTGCGCAGGTGTTGCTTGCTGGTGCGAAGTGAAGTTGCTGCATATGCGATGTCCGGGATATTTTGGCCAGGAGCTGCTTCGCTTCGCGGTGCGTGGACGGATACAACCCCCCCGCACGTTTACTGTACACATGGTATAATAATGCACATTTATTGACATGCCCATGTTCGCCCGAACGTGACATCGTCAGCGCAACCACGCCAGAGTCTTGTCACTCCGCCATCGCCTAGTCTACGTCTACGTTTACGTGGCAGGTTTCCGCGGGTAGGACGAGTCCGTCAAGGCTCATGACGCTCTCTAAAATGTCAGGGCATCAGCTCAAAGTCGACGCTTCAACACGCTCTATATACTCTTCCCTCGAGTCCTCCGCATAGCAATCAGGCGTACCCACGCGGTCCAGCACTGCGGAGTCACTCGTCCAGGGCATCCTACTTCCTGGAGCTGTTTGTCGTCCGGAGATGACGTCCGGTGTGGGAGAGATACGAACTCACACGTTAGAGTTCCTGGTCAAGCTCGGTACACAGCGCAAGACACAAGACACCTGTTGTCACGCACATACTCGATTCGGACACGCTTCTTTACTTCTATTCGTTTCCCCCGCGGCTCTATCGCGGGCCTGTTCCGCCTCTCCTACTCTCTTTCTCTCGCCGCGGTTACATTGGACTGGAGTGACTCGGTTAGCGCAGAGACGCTAGGCCGCAGACGACGACTTCGTGTCCACCCGCGGCTGAGGGCGGCAGCTGCACGCGTCTGGGTGGCACGTCGATCGCACGTCGGGCCGAGATATTCCTCTGTCGGCGACCCGACGAACGGCGCTTCGATATTCCGCCGGACTCTTCTTGTTCTCGGACGGACACTCGTACATACCTTCCGCTGTTTGTCACGTCTGTGAAGTAGTGGGGCCCCGGTCTAGAGCACGGCCTGAGGGGTACCCGGGATTCCTATATGTACCTATGAGCTCGACGCTCAGAATTCAGTTTTCCCCCACATCTGTCTCTCCTACCGGATTCTCGTCGCGTTCCTCGTATCCCCGTATCCCCGTATCCCCGTATCCCCGTATCCCCGTATCCCCGTATCCCTGTCGTCGTCTACGACTTCCGAATCGCACCTCAGCTTGACGCCTCGCCGAAGGCAGACCACCGACCGCTCGACACCACACCAACGACCCATTTTCCTTCCTCACCGGGCCGCTGAGCGGTCTGTTATGAACAGTAGCGACGACAGCACTTCACGGCCAGTACTGAGATCCGTACTCGACGGCGTTGTCGAACAATATGCCGAGTGGACCAAGATGGGGCTCCTTGGATATTCTGCTTGCCAGATCGACGTCGCCGGACCACGGCCGCGGCGCCTGGTGAGTGTGCATCTTCATCAGGAGCTCCCCTCGTCGAGGAAAGAGCTCGGGAGGATACTGTGGGCCGGCGTATGTGGGGTTGCGTCGGATGGGATCTGTGTCGAGGGAACGCAGGATGCGTATCACCACAACGCGTTTCCCGGAATGCTCGGGGAGCGAAGACGGCTCGAAGCAACATATGGCAGTGCCTGCAGGAGTCGAACGGTACACGTCACGTCTGTACTCTGGACAGTGGCAGGGAACAGGTGAACGCGAGCTTACCAAGGAAGAGCCGATGGAACTTGAGATTCGGTGTGTAAATGCCGTCGCTCCCAGTCCGGGGGATACATGTCAGCGCCTGAAGCGTAGCGCGATCCAAGCGTTCCGTGCCGACAAAGGTGAAAGTATGACACGTCCGCTCGAGGGGTAGAGCAAACGGCTGGCCGAACGCGTGCAGGTATCGCGTTCGCCTTGTACTCCCAGCCTGATTCAAGCGCGGGTGCTTCCAAGCAATGTTCATCAGCCGCTGAGGGACGAGTCCATCGCTGACGGTGAGGAGGTGTCGGATGGGAGCGAAGGACAGGTTGCGAGCAATATCGGGGAGGTGGAGGCACCAGGGAAAGCCCGCCGTTTCCGCGGGCGTGTAGTCCAGCCCGTGGAGGAAGCCGTCAGGGTCGTTCGACGGGGTGAGACGGAAACGCAGCTCGCCTGCGAGAGGAGGCGCATGAAGAGGTCGGCGGTAGTACAGAAACCCGCCGCCCTCGTTCTTTGGCCTCGACTGCAGCTTTGTGTCAAGCTGGGGCGAGCGCAAGAGAGCCACTCTGGGGCGACCGTCGGAGTGTTCACGAACTTGGAGTGCACAACCAGGGCCCGTCCACGGCGTGAATGTCACGTAGTCTTCTCGTGTGAGCCGTTTGCGGTCCAGGGTGCTCATGACCGTGCTGGCGGTGTGCACGCGCCGTGAATAGGGAGCCTTGGATGAAGGTCGCGCATGGCCTTGAAGCCCCACCTGCCAGAGCTTGCGACATGTCCAGAGCCGGTATTGCGGGGGAGCCAAGACACGACACGGCTGAACGACAGCGGATGGCATGCCCCTCAAAGTCCCCTAGACAGCTGCTACGTTTCCCGTGAGATCTCAACATGTAGAGTTGGATGCGTCGCGTCACGCACCGGCGTCGGGTGCCCTGTCAAACGGCGATGGTGGCAAGTCGCGTTGTCACAACTTATTCCTTGTCCTCCCGTGCGAATGACTACGCCAAATTCACGGCGTAATGACTCTGCGGTCGAGAGCCCCGCCCGGTATGTTAGATGAACACGCCGAGGCGAACGCAAGAGTTCGCCTTGGAAAGAAAGCCCGAGCTGATGTGGTGCCGCCGAAAGTCGATTCCCTGCCAAGCACAGTGAAATTGTCAATGTCCAAACGACGGGAATAGTAAGTGCACATTTAACCGCGGACGAACGTACTTATGAGTCTGACGATGGCGATGGTTCAAGATGTGAGTCGAGCGTGAGAAGCAATGAATCCACGAGCTTGAAGTCGGCAAATCCCGAGGCCTCGCACGAAAGCGGCACTGTTCGCGATTTACGCTGCAGTAACCACCTGTTCGCCTCAACTCCGGAGACATTCGATTATGCAGTAGCGTGCTGGACTAATGTGAGCGTGGCGAGAAGTGCTAGACGCGTAACCAGTTTGATTCGAGATCAGTACTTAATAGACAAGGAGGAGGAGTGACAAAGCTACTTGACGAAGTCGACACCACGACTCGCATAGCGGGAAGGGTCCGAGTCAAGGACCTCTGCTACGCGTGCAGTACTACTAAATGACTCGCCGCCTCCTTCCGGCGGTAAGCACTTACTAGTATTGAAACTCACTCCAACCATCAGCTTCAATCCGCAACAACGACATGTTCCACGTGCAGGATGCCATCCTCGTCAGGTTGCAACCTGCCGCCTACTTCGGAAGGGCGGCGAAATGCGTTCCGCATCGCTACAAACGTACGCTCTCCCGCAGTCTTACCCAAGGGGCCAACGCGCGGGGCGATAGGTAGTTTGTCGATAACGCGAGCATATTCAGGTCTCGATCCAAGTCCTGGAGTGCCTGCACGTCCGAGTAGTCTAGTGGATGAAGGGCGGAAAAGCGGTAGGCAGGCGGGGAGCGACTATAGACGTTGTGCAACGAATGGTGGGTATCGTGGAGAATCGACTCTGAGCGCAGCGAGAGGAGCTTTTCCAGGCCTGTAGGCGGGCCACGACATGGACTGCAATGGCACAGAGATGTCGCTCATGCTCGGCATAGACCTTCCAGTATCCGGAACCCTGCGGTCAGCGGATCACGGATAGTACGGCGACCCGTACTCGACCGCGTTCTGGAACAAGATCCCGAGGGGCGCAAAGAGGTTCTTCGTGCGCTTGCGCAGCTTGCCGTCAACGTCGCCGAACCACGGACGCAGCGAGCCGTAATGGAGATTCATCAGGAGCTCGCCTTCTCGAGGGAGCAAGGCGGGCGGGTACTCCGGCCCACCGTACTCGGGGTCCGGGCGGATGGGGTCCGAGTCGAGGGAGCGGAGGACGCGTATGACGGCGACGCGCGCGGTCTCATGCTCTGGGTGCATGAGCGGCTCGAAGCAGCAGAGAGCGGTTCCTGCGAAAGAGTGGATGTTAGCCTGAGTCGAAGTGCGGCTGGACGTACGACGCACCTGTGAACGGGACCCAGTTGTGGAAGCCACCCTCCTGTGCGCTGCGGCCCTTGCATCCGGTGTTGAAGGCGGTGACGTTCTGGAGGATGGTGCGTACGACGCGGTCCTTCCCGGCGAACGCGAAGTGGCGCTTCTTGTACCCGAGCGGCATCTCGAACGGCTGGCCGAAGGAGTACAGGCATCCGTCGCCGCGGCGCAGAACATGGCCGTTCCTTCGGGCGAGATCCATCACGTGCTGAGGGACGGTCCTGTCTACGGTGGTGAGGATGTACTGGAGCACGGCCTGCGAGTCGTTCCTTGCGAGGGCTGGGAGAGAGATGCACCAGGGGAGGCCGCCTGCCCCGGTCGTGACGTCAGTGCCCGAGGAAAAAGTCGCGGGGTCGTCGGAGGCGGTGATGCGGAACCGAATCTCTCCTGCGAGCGGCGGGGCGCGTGGGGGCTGATAGTAGTAGAGGAAGCCACCGAGGGCGGGATGTGAACGGTCGTGTACAGAGGAGGAGCTCGGAAGCGCGAGTTGAAACCTGCTGGTAGTCCCACCAGGGTTTCGAACGTACACCCACATCGTTGAATTGGGCACGAGCTTGATCGTGAAGTGGTCGGACCGAGTGAGTCTTGTCGGGTCCAAGGTACGGATGGTAGCAGGGCGGTGCTTTGCTGTAGGTTTAGGTTGCGACGCAGTTCCGGCAGGAGTACGGACATCGTCAGTCCGTAGAGTACCTGGAGTTGCGAGAGCTGGGCTCACGCCCGTATGGAGACTACGGTAAGCCAGCGAGTATGCTGGTTGGCGGCATAGCCCGGGCCATTGGACCCTTCTGTGCCATGAAACGACTCGTGGACGCATGATGTCACCTGCAAGCAAACCCCTTGTCAATGATTCTATCTTACAGGAGCTTAAGCAGGATACTTACCGTCAGTCCGTCACGGTATCGGAGGAGAGGCAGAGGAAGAGGAACACGTTCAAACTCCGAAAAGCCTGGTGTAAGGCAGAGGACACAGCCACACATCTATCTCTAGAACGAAAGCAACTAAGTATATACTTATGCTCGAGTCGGTGCATCCACAAGCTCATCCTCCTCCTCCGAAAATACAGACCCATAAGTAGAGCTCTGGCCGCCCTCAGTCGCTGCCTCCGCCGCCCGCCCAACTGCAGGCAACACGCTCTACACCCTTGTCAGCTCCTCCACGCACCAACTTCAAATGAACAGCACCCGGCACGCCCTCGAGCAGTGAGCACACGCCGCTCGTCGTCGATAGCCTCCCGCGTCAGCCAGTCCAGCCGCGCGAGCTAGAGTACGCGAAGAACCGTTCGGGGGTAGACTGAGCTTGCGGCGGAGCCGGGGCTGCAGAGGAATTTGAGATTTTGCCTACTTGCAGTCGAGTCCCGACCGTGAAGACATTCGTTCATTTGAACGTTTCATCGTGTGCAGATAGCTATAGCTGAGCTATGTCTTCGACATACGATTTGGTTACGAAGGCCAGGGCAGCACAGCTCCGCGTTTGCGAAGACAAATGAGACGCGTCATGTCACGCGTGACAGGACGCGTTTTCTCGCCTTGGCCGCGGCCACAGGTCTGCTTTGCTCCGCGAACTCGTTAAAGTCCGCGCCGATGTGTGCTTGACCACAATCCTCTCTCTTCTCACTATCTCCTCCTCTGTGGCGCGATGGGTGTCCCCGGCCTCTGGGAGGTACGTATGCGCTCGTGCAGCCTTCCGAAAGAGTAAGTACTGAACGCGCTGCAGGTCATCAACAAGACGGGCAAGTCGCGCTCGATCGCGAATCTCGCCGTAACGCACGGCTTCGAAGACAATCACAACGGAACTCGAACTTTTCGGCTCGGCGTCGACGCCAGCATCTGGCTGCACCACGCTGCCTACAGCGCCGGTTTCAAAGACGACCGCGGCGCGCACCCCGAGCTGCGTACGCTCTTCTTCCGCCTCGCCAAGCTTTCGAGGATGCCCGTATCGGTGCTGTTTGTGTTTGATGGGAGGCAGCGTCCGAAGGTGAAGAGGGGGAGCAAGATGGGCAAGTCGGGCACGCACGGGCTGGCAAAGGGGTTCAGGGAGCTTATCGACTTGTTCGGCATGGATGCCCGAGAGGTAAGTGATGTATTCTCTCGCGCCATATTCCTTCCTTCTGTCCCAGTGACTCCATTGTGGCTTTTTCGGAGTCTGGTCCAGTAGGCCACCTTCCTAAGGATCCAAGCAGACCCGTCGCACATGCCGAGTCAACCGAGCAGAGACGATACGTAGAGCTAGAGGCTCCTCTTCGATGCCTCGCGAAGTGTCTGACGGCGTCGGCATGAGTGTGGGACTATGTCTGGCCTTCGCTATCAGTTTTTTCGAGCACGTCGAGCGATGAGGAAGTTTGTCCAGCGGATTGTCTGCCAGACCACAGGTCACTCCGCATAGGATGTCAGGCACAGTGACTGGACACTCCATCCGTCCGTGCGTGGTCGCGCCTCCTCGCCGCCTGATCGCTGCGATGGTCCGACGTGCTGGTCGCTTTCTCGCCAATGCATTCATTGGGCTGGCCAAACGCTTGTGCCACCCATTTGTCTATGCACCATTGTTACATTCTCGCGGTCGGCCATCTCCAACCTAGTAAGCAACTTGTAGTACTGCACAGGTGTGTTCAAACGGGAGCTGCAGGTCCTTCTGATTTACTGCCAGTCGCTCTCGCAGCTGTGGCGGTCCCGGTGAATGCAGCGACTGTTCGCGCTCGAGGGTCGTGAGCTAAGAGCGACGTGTTGTGAATCGTGCTATGCGCTGTATGTGGGCTGAAGACGTTTTCGAGACTTATCACGCCCCCATCTCGTTGTGTTCGTTGTGCGATTGATGTGCGCGTATCGACTGCCCCTTTAGTATGTGCAAACTTCACGGACGTTCGCTGATACTTCTACAGGCTCTCGGTGAAGCAGAAGCGGAGCTCGCGTACCTCAATCGAACTGGCGCAATCGACGCCATCATCACAGACGACGTTGACACGCTCGTCTTTGGTGCCCTGATGATCCTGAAGAAGTATGTCTACGCCTACTGCGGTGCATGTTCCATGTCTCACTCCAATCACAGCTCCAGCATCAACCTCACGGGGAACAAAGCAAATCCCGCGACAGACGCGAACGGGAAGCCGTGTGAGCTTCACGTTAACGTTTACACTGCCGAGGAGCTCGCTCGACACCCGGATGTCAAGCTCACTCGCGGAGGCTTGGTTGTGTTCGCCCTCGTCGCCGGCGGCGACTATGGAAAGGTACGCAAGTTCAGGCAGCCACCAGCTACACCAGCTAACATTTTGTCGCACAGGGACTGAAGCGCTGCGGCCCAGACGCGGGGCACGCGCTCGCTCGCCTCGGATACGGCGACAATCTACTTCAAGCATACGAGCATCGGGACGCCGTAGACCTCCCCGCCTTCCTCGCGCAATGGCGGCTCGACGTCCAGCAGGAGCTCCGCACGAACGCGAACAAGTACATGACCAACGCGTACCCAAGTGTTGCCATTCCGCCAGACTGGCCTCCCTTGGACCAGCTGGAAATGTACTTCGATCCTCTCACGAGCGGACGCGGTGGCGGGACTGGAGGTGGCCCTCCGCGTCATCGTCGGCCTGTCGACCTCCCTGGCATTGCGCACTTCTGCGAGAGGCAGTTCACCGAGTGGGGTTACCGGTCGATGATACTGCAGCGCTTCAACAAGAACATTGTTGCGGGTCTCGTCATGACCGTCCTGAAGGCAGCCGCGCTCGAGGCGGACAAGCGCGAAGAAGACCGCCGGCTGCGCGCAGGAGCCGCACCCGGAGACGCACGCGTTCGGGGGTTGCTCAAGCCCGCTCCTCACGAGGCCGTCGGCACGCCCGCCACGCTCGTGAAGCGCTGTCTTATGCCGCCGCCGAAGGTGACGCGAGGAACGCGCAACGACGATCGTCTGGCGCACATTGCGGCGGCGTTCGTGAATCGCGGCACGCCCGAGCCTGATGAAGACGAGCGTGGATATGTGGAGGAAGTCGAGGACCGCCACCCGCTCGTGGTCGGAATTACGAACCAGCGACAGCACGTCGAGACGGACAATATGCTCGAGTATCGCGTCGAGATCTGTCCGAAACAGCTTCACAGGATCGCCACCTCGGGCATCGAAGGCCTCAATCATCCTGACCCGGGGGCTCCCGCGGACGAGAGCGACGATGAGGGTGAGGACGATGACAGGGTGCCTCGCGCTGGGCAGAAGACGAAGAAGGACAACTTGGTGTATTGGATCCCGGCGTCGATCATGCGTGAAGTACATCCTGACATCGTCGAGGAGTACGAGGAGAGGATTCGTTCGAAGAATACGAAGAAGGCACCGGCGAGGAAGCGAGCTGCTGCGTCCCAAGTTCAGGCTGACGGCGAGGACGAACCGCAGCCCTCCCAAGCTCAGGCTCGGAGCCAGACCGCCAGAGCGAAGCCGAAAGCTAAGGGCAAGGGACGCGCCAAGGGGGACGAATACGACTACGTCGCCTTCAACCCGTATGCTTCCGCTGCCTCTGCGAAGGAAGACATCGACGTCTTCCGGGAGTCGTCGCTACCGCTGCGCAACTGCGGCTTTGTTTTCAATTGGCCGGACCCGGACGATCCTGACTGCCTCGTCGTTGATTGCGAACGCGACGACCTCCCGACGACCGTCAAGTATGCGGACATCGATGCGCTCGGTGTTCCGATGTCGACCGAGTACGCAAACACGGCGCCTCCAGCTCGTGCTCGTGCTCGTGCTCGCCAGTCTGCTGCTGCGTCAACTCAGTCCAGGTCGAAGGAGAACGCGCCGGCGGCAAGCCAGAACCCTCGTGCTAATGCGTCCGCTTCTCAGCCCGCTAAGAAGAGGAAGCGAGCCGCTCCGCAGGCTCAGGCAGAGGAACCCGAAGAGCCTTGGAGTGAGCCTGAGGATGACGGTCGGCTTGCATTCATGAATCCCCTCATTGATAGCATCCTCGGAGGCCCGGCTGGGGGAGGACGAAAGGAGAAGGCGAAGCGCGGGCGGAAGCCTCGCGCGTCTGCGTCATCTGCTAGTGCGTCTGCGGGACCTTCGCGGAGCTCGACGCAGAAGGACAAGGGCAAGGGTCGTGCGGACGTGGGACAGGCTTCCCAGGCGGCGAACAAGCGCAGGCGGACGACGCTCGGCGGTGTCGGCACTGGTGCTGGTGCTGCTAGTGCGTTTGCGCAGGACCTGGGTGAAGGACCGTCGACCGGATCTGGGAGTTCCCAGAACCGCGCGGGTGGTAGTACGTCTCAAAGCCAGGGACGCGCTGACCTCTTTTCGGGGTTGTACACTCTCGACGACCTGATGACATCCGACTCTCGCTCACCTTCGCCCTCCTGGAGCCGCCCCTCCTCTCCTGCGTCACCCCCGCCGTCCTCGAGCATGCCAGCCCCTTCGTCGTCGTTTTCTGCGCATCTTCCTCAGTCCCCTGCTCGTTTACTCGTCCCTGCGCGCCGGAAGAGCCTTCCATCCACTGGGGACGACGTAATCGAGCTCTCGAGCGACTCGGATGACGATGTCCTTGGTGGTGCAGCCGATCTCGATGACGACGAGGCTTTCTGGAGCAGCCTGCCCGGGTTCAACGGGGAGCAGTCGCACTACAGCCTGCGCAAGGCACGGGAGTCGCAGCAGTCGCTTCTGGATACCGTGATGAACTCGGATGCAGAGGCAGAGAACGACGCGATGGACCAGGACCGGGACCTCGAGGAGTTGAACGGCCTGGGCGTGCAGAAGCACGCTTCCGCGTCTCGTTCTCGCTCTGCGGCCATTGATTCGAGCTCTTCCATCTCGGCGGCTGCAAGGCGGTCTTCGGGCTACCGCAATCTCCCTATCGCGTCTTCCTCGCAGGAGAGTGCACTCGACTCGGGCGAAGACTTCTTCAAGGACGTGAGCGTTGTGCGACATCTAGGGTGAGCAACGCGACTCCCCGTTTGTATTTCTAGCAGTACGTTATTTCATATGTTATCTATCCGGTCCTAGTACGTACGTTACGCCCATCTCGTGTCTAAGTGTAGAGCTATATCTCCGGCTCCCACATCTCACTAGTTCTCTGACCACGCGACACCTTACTCCCCAATCCCGAATCCCGGCGCGCTACCCATATCCTCCATTCAGCCTATTTACCGCCGTATATCCATATTTCATTCATCGTACACATTTTTAGTCTCGGAATCATATTGTTGAGCTTATTTCCACCTACCTTACCCTCAAATGAAGCTTGTTGTCCCTATGATCCAATGTGAATCGCACGGCGGCCGTGCTCGCTTCGATGGTGTGTGCGATCACCGTGAGAGAGGCACCAAACAATTCAGAAGGTTGACAGCGTGTTGTGGGTCCACCCGACCTGATGGTGGCCATCATGCGTGCTTCTTTGCATTCTGTGAGATACCCCCTTGCGCCTCGAGCCGCGCTAATAGCGCTAACCGCACTGCGAGACGCCGTCGTGCTTCCTCTGTGACTCTTCCTATGTGATTGTCGCATCCGAGAAAGGCGTCCTGCACTTCCAGGTTTCGGCAGCATGGCCATGCCAGGCCTTTGACGGAGCTCATGAGGCGAAAGCTGACGTGCGGCATCGGTTCGGCTGGAAGACCTATATACATCGTTGAATAACCAATACAAGCAGGGAGTAGACGAGCGGTCAGATGAAGGGCTCTAGATATGAGAACGGGTTCGGGAATCTGAACCCTCCCCTAAACTTGCATGAGCGCTTAGCAGACTTCTCAAAGCACGCCATACACCGGCTTCCCGTCCATGACCGTTGCGACGACACGGGTGGTGAGCAATTCCTGAGGAGGGAGCTTCATGATGTCTTTGGAGAGCACGACGAAGTCCGCCAGTTTCCCGGGCGTGATGGAGCCGAGGATGTCTTCGGAGAAGGACGCGTAGGCCGGGTCGAGCGTCATGCCTACCAAAGCATGTGCGAGAACCACGGATCGATGCAGCGGATTTGAGGTGGACGTGCGACGTGGCGCGGAACGTGTATCAGCATGCAGCGTCAAGTGGGAGAGATATGATGCGAAAGCACTGGTACGCACCCTTCAGCGCCTCCTCGCGCGTCATGCGTTGCTCGGGGAACCTGAGACGCAAGGGTCAGCAAGCCAGGGCAAACGCATATGGATATATGAATATAAACATTGTGATGACTGGAGGATGGGGCAAAGGTACGTACCAGCCGCCAGGGCCGTGTGGAGACGTACCCTCGCGCGAGAGACGCGTGATTGCGGCGGAGAAGCCGGCGAGCGGATTCATGTCCTCGACGGGGAAGTCGGAGCCTAGAGTAATACGAGCGCCGTGCTCAATGATGCTACGGAAAGCGTAGAGCCCTTTGACACGCTCGGGACCCTAGATCGGCGCGTCAAGCGTGAGTAGACCTGAGAGCGCCAGGAGGACGGGTGAATTTGTACCAGGCGCGCTTCTCCGAACCACATATCGCTAATTCTATGTGATGAGAGGGAAGCAACAGTCGGATACGTCAGGGTCAGATGTACGAGGGAACGGGGAAGAGGAAGCTTTCACTGACGCGTGTGTAGGTTGGACGCTCGCAATGACTACCCGTGATCGTCAGAAAAGCATGTAGCGGTCAGATTGTGGCGACAGAGAGGATTCACGTACCGCCGAGGTCACCAAAGCGGGCCATGTCCTTTGGGGCGAGGATTTGGGCATGCTCGAGCCGCGGGCGGAGCGCCGTGACGTTGGCCGAGGCGAGCGCAGCCTCGAACGCGTCCAAGACCAACCCGTTGGCGCGGTCGCCGATAGCGTGCACGTTCTATATCCAGAAAATAGGTCATGGGAGCTGAAAAATACTACGGAAGGATGCCACACGTACCACTTGCCAGCCATCCGCCATGAACTTGGGGATGAACTCATTTAGTACCTCTGGCGAGACTCGCATGAACCCGCGCGTCTCGGGATTGTCTGCATACGGTTCGTAGAGCTGTGGGAAAAACGTCAGTTGGATCGCGACGTCAATGATGCAAGTATCAACTCACCGCTGCTCCGCCTGAACGTAGGGCGCCTTGGGTACACATGAGGTCGAAGGAGAGACGCTCAGTAGCTCGACGATGGCCGAGATGGGGAGACATTCACCATCTCCGATGATCTTGACGCTGCGGACAGTCAGTCGGTTGTTCCCAGCGCGAATGATTTTCTCAAAGGAGTCGCCCCAATACGGAGCCGTCTCGTCGAAGTATCTCATGCCGTACACCCGAATCTGCGGACAGACATGTCAGGGATTCGGCAGGCGAATGTGAGAGTCGCTTTGGCTTAGGTTACCGGAAGTGTGCCTGCAAGTGCTTCCCTTCCGAGCAATGAGTATTTACTGTCATGAGGGGAGCGTCTGACGCACCTCCGGAAAAACTCGAGGGGAAGAGGGTTCAACATGGCGTCGTGGACGGACGTGAGGCCGACAGAGTGCGCGTCTTTGACGGTAACGTCGAGACGCTTCCTCAGCGTGCTGGAAGTTGGCGGAGGCTGAATAGCGGTCACAAGGTCGCCAGCAATGTCCAAGAAGACGCCTGCGAGAAGCCCCATGTCAGCGAGTGTCTATAGTCTTCGCGCACTTCAGCGACCAGAACACGGGTGAGTTGACGCACCGGTAGGTTCTCCAGAGGAGTCTCGCATGATCACGCCTCCTTCTACTTCGTCCGGGATGGGTTCCATCGCCTGCAATATAGCGCTCGAGACCCAGTATGCGTGTCCGTCCTTGCTGCGCAGCATGATAGGCCGGCCGGCCACTACCGGATCGGCTTCGAACGCTTGCTACAGGAGAGACAAAGTTCGACGAAGCACCAAGAACGGAGACATGACTCGACTTACCGAAGTCGGCCACTGCTCCAGGGTCCACCTCGTGTGATCCCAGCCCCAGCCCTCGATCCACTTGGACTTGTTGTTGGAAACCTCCGGATCGGAGAGGATATAATCTCTGACTCGAAGCACAGTTGCTACAGTCCTGTCAGGCGACAGTCCCGCAGGAACGAGGCGAGGAATGACAGCCCGGGCCTACCTTCTATGCTCGAGGTGTCCTCAAGCGGAATCTGTTTCTTCTCGCCGTATTCAAGGACATGCGTATGCGAATCTGTGGCACCACCGATGTAGATCAGATTGAGAATACTAAGGAAGAGGATCGTAACATACCGCTCATGCCAGGCACCACAATCTGGCCCGGCTCGAGGTACCGGACCTGTAGTCGCCCAGCGGCATGCGCTCGTATGTTCTCTGGCAAAAAGAGTTGGATTATTGCACTCATATAAGTAGTTTGCGAGAGTGATACATACCAAGTGATCCGATAGTCTGGAACTTGTCGCCGCGGACGACGAGACATTCGGTGCGAGGATGCGTTGGGTCAACCGTGTAGATCTGCGCGCCTTTGCGGGAGCAGAGCGCGTAAGAGTCGGAAGTGATCGTCTTGCTTGAACGCCAGGCGAAAGTGTCGTAGAATAGGAAGCTCGACAGTGCGAGGGAGAGTGCCGCAAGTATGATCTTGAACGTGCGACCAGACGAGGACGGTGCTCCATAGGAGGATGCGGTGACCCGAGCAGTCCAAATACCAGCCTTCTCTGCAGCTGCTGCGTCGTAGGCATTGTCGACCGGGTACCTCTCGCCTGGGGGCTTGGCCTCGAACGAAGTTGTGGCCGACGACATGTTGTCCAGCACCGTCATTGCTATTCGTGAGATAAGGAATTGTCAGCGGACAAAATGCGTAGATCGTCAGTGCGCAGCCGTGTCCCATGCAGACGAAGACGAAAACATACCCGCTGTAGACCCTTGGATGCAGCCACAAGTCGAGGAACGGTGGTCGTCGAGTGACAAGTCGCAATCGAAGAGGACCGTTCGGTCAGGCGCTCGAGATAAGATGAGAGGCTGCGGGCTGCGGCCCGGTCGTGGCACAAGTTTCCCTTGCCTTTCGGTAAGTACGAGGACTTACTTTCGATCCGGTTCCTTCATCATTCTGAAGTTTGAACAGCAAAATCACGAGGAGGAAGGACGCAGTCGCTTGTAACCGTGAGCCTTAGCTGACTCGCATCGAGATTCTCAAACAGGGGAGCAGCGGTCGAGCGGTCGAGCGGCAGGAGCACAATCGCAAAATGGTATACTTCTCTGATAATCATACTGTACAATGTGGTTAGATAGCAAGTACATACACGCGTCTTCAATCCAAGGTCCTATAAATCAGCAAGATACTCCTTTCCAATCTCGGCAGCGGTGACGTCCTCTTAGATGGAGCCATACACCGGCCTGCCATCCATAAATGTCGCAACGACGCGCGTCGAAAGCACTTCCGTTGACGGGATTGCCATGATGTCCTTCGAGAGCACGACAAAGTCGGCGAACTTCCCGGGGGTGATGGACCCGAGGATGTCTTCGGTGAAGGACGCGTATGCCGGGTCGATCGTCATGCCTACGGGTGTACATTCCCATCGAGCGTGCATCAGCAACCTAGCGTCAAGTGGAAACAACAACACGACAAAACGTACCCTTGAGCGCCTCCTCCCGCGTCATCCGCTGCTCGGGGAACCTGGAACATAGAGTCAGCAAGGCCGGCAGACGCAGACGGCGAGACGAGCAAGAAACAGTCATAACGGTCGGGGATATAACGCGAGAGTACGCACCAGCCGCCAGGACCGTGTGGGGACGTGCCCTCGGGCGAGACGCGCGTGATGGCGGCGTAGAAGCCGGCGAGCGGGTTGAGGTCCTCGACGGGGAAGTCAGAGCCGAGTGTGATGCGCGCGCCGTGGTCGAGGACGCTCCGGAAGGCATAGAGGCCCTTTACGCGCTCAGGGCCCTGTGGCGACGTCAGTGTGTGTTCGAAGGACGGAAGTCGAATTTTGAGTTCAAGCTGGACGTACCAAACGGTCTTCAGCGAACCACATGTCGCTGATCCTGTGGGTAAGGAAAGTGCGTCAGGGTCATCGGCACCAGGGTCACCAAGGGTTCAGCACTGACGCATGCGTGGGCTGGACGCTCGCAATGACTGCTCGTGATCGTCAGACGTGAGTTGTTAGCGGTCAGATGGACGGCAGAGGACGGCAGCACGCACCTCCGAGGTCGCCAAAGCGCGCCATGTCCTTTTGGGCGAGTATCTGCGCGTGCTCGAGTCTCGGGCGGAGCGCCGTGACGTTGGCGGACTCGAGGGCGGCCTCGAACGCGTCGAGGACGTGGCCGTTGGCGCGGTCGCCGATAGCGTGCACGTTCTACAGAAACATCCGAGGCGTTGGGAGACACAAAGGAAAGAGGAAGAACAGGCTGCACGTACGACTTGCCAGCCGTCCGCCATGAACTTTGGGATCACGTCCTTGAGCAGTTCAGGTGATACCCGCATGAAGCCGCGCGTTTCGGGGTTGTCTGCATACGGCTCGTAGAGCTGAGTGCGACAGATCGGACAAGGTCAGTACGGCGCTGCTGATGATCACGTTTTGCGTCTGGCTGAGGACTTACCGCTGCACCGCCCGAACGAAGGGCGCCTGGCAAGCGCTCTATGAGCCGCCCGGCTGGATAGGTATGGAGAGGGGCTCACCGTCTGCGAATATCTTGACGCTGCGGACGCTGAGGCGGTTGTTCCCTGCGCGAATGATCTTCCTGAACGAGTCGCCCCAGTAGGCTGCGGTCTCGTCAAAATACTTCATGCCGTACACCCGGATCTGCGTGGGGCAGCTGTCAGGACATGCATGGGCAGGGGGTGGCATTGAGTTACCGGAAGGATGCCTGCGTTCGCTTCTCTGGCGCGCGGTCGTTCGTGAGCATGTACGACAGGGCGCGGGGAAGCAGGAACGCGGCGTACCTCCTGAAGAACTCGAGCGAGATCGGGTTGAAGCCGGCGTCGTGGACGGAGGTGAGTCCGTGTGCGTGTGCGTCCTTGACTGTTGCGGCGAACCGCTTTTGGAGCGTCTTGTACGTCGGCTCGGGGCGGATCACGAGGTCCTGCGCGTTGTCGAGGAAGACGCCTGGCAGGGGTCAGTGTCTTGCTGTTCTGGGGAGGGGACAGCGGACGTACCGGTCGGGCGGCCGGCGGAGTCGCGCACGATTACGCCGCCTTCGACTGCGTCCGGGATGGGGTCCATCGCCTGGAGGACGGCGTGCGAGACCCAGAGCGCGTGGCCGTCTTTGCTCTGGAGGACGACAGGGCGGCCGGCGAGGACTGGATCCGCTTCGATGGCGTTCTGTCGATTCCGCGGAGGTCAGCGATGTGTAGGAGCGACGAGACAGAGATACTTACGTATGTCGGCCACTCTTCGAGCAGCCACTTTGTGTGGTCCCAGCCCCAGCCCTCGACGTACTTGGACTTGTCGCTCAGGATGTCGGGATCGGCTTCGATGTAGGCTCGGACCCGGGCCACGGTTTCTGCGTCGGCGTAAGGACATGTCCGAGGACCGAGAGACTCGTGCTCACCTTCGATGGTCGACGTGCCTTCGAGCGGCATCTGCTTCGTTGCGCCATACTCCAGGACATGCCCGTGGGAGTCTGCAGACAGAGAAGGGTCAGCAGGGAATGCACAGCGGAGAAGAATAGGGCCTACCACTCAGCCCCGGAACGACCATCTGGCCCGGCTCGAGGTACCGCACCTGGAGCCGCCCGGCGGACGTCTCGTGCCAGCTCGACTGGACGTGATCTGTCGAAAAGAACGCGTTCATATAGCCCCCGAGAAAGATGATCTACCGGACGCACCGAGTGATCCGGCAGAGAGGAACTTGTCGCCATGGACGAGCAGACATTGCGCGCGGGGGTTCTCCGGGTCGACGGTGTAGATCTGTGGGTGCGCGCCTTCGCGGGAGCATAGTGCGTATGCGTCCGGGAGCGGGGCCTGTGTGTGATCCGTGCTCGCTGTGAATTTGTCGTAGACAACGTATGCCGAGAACGCGATGGAGAGCACGCCGAGCAGAACTTTGGAGGTGCTCCCGGACGTAGGCTGTGGCGTGGAGGACGGAGCGGGCTCAGGGGTGCCAGCCTTCTCGGGGGTTGTGCGTCGGCGGAGGCGGGGGTCGTTTGCGGGAGACATGTCGGACGTGGGCGGTTGTGGGAGCGTCCCGGACGTTGGGCCTATAAGTAGAGGAGGAGTGAGAACCTGAAAGGCATGCGCTCGCACGATGGCACCATCTGGAACAGGTTACAGAACAGGACTCATGCGGAGCGCGACTAATGCGGTTGGGAGGGGCAATACTCAGGGAGGCCCTCGCGGGTGCGTGCTCGAAACGAGATCGGCAAATGGATGGCGCAGGGATGCAAGGCTCGTATTTCCTCCTTCGCGCTCGTCCCAGCGCTCGGGAGAAGTCCGCCGAGCGCCAGAGGGGACGTTAATTCACGACAAGACGCGCAGCGTAGCGTTTAGACCCGGGGATCGCCAGCAGCGGGAGATGGAGAGCACGAGATACGGAAGGTGAATCTGATTTCCGGGAGTCTCCAGGAAACCTTTCCGGGGCCCGGACCCAGATAGGGATCAACTGTGCATAGGGGACAGTCGCTCCTTGCAAGTGTGCGTACACCTTCCAGGACATACGACATGTGGCGCAGCTAAAGTGCAACGATGAAGTCCTCGGACGGGAGGAAACTGCGCCATGCGATGCCCATCGAGTTGCAGTGTATCCTCTCGAATGCTTGCTTGGGACGAGAGACGCTCGATTGATGACACTGATCATGAGCTTCCTCGCCCCTTCCCGCGGAACTTCGCAGGCGTTTCTCTACTGCGTAAGCGACTTGGGAAAAGGCAAGTGTCCGCACCGCTTCATACGGGACAGACAGCACAAGGCCATGCGGAGACCTACTGACCATTCCACTAGTCCGTCCGGGTCGAAGGGTGCTGGCGGAAGTTCCCCGGTATGGCCCTCGTGGCCCTCGTGGCACGCGTGGACTGAGAGGACTGCGGCGAGGGTGACGAGACGCCTCAATCTGGTATGAGGCTCGGGAGCGCTAAGGATACCACTCGATTCGAGCGAACATCTCTTCTGGGAAGAAGGTGAGGATCTGGTACGTGGTAGTCTGACTTACCGAGCTGGAGTATGAGCGACACGCTCGATTACGACGCTTTGCGCGGTCTTCCTTGGCTCGGCGGTGGACCCCCTCATGCTACCTCACCTTGCGTGCGACTTCAGACGCACCGTTCGACGGATGACTTCGGGTGTAGCTATGGAGAGTTCCGCATGTGTTTCGTACCACAGACAGGCGGACGGAGTTGCATCCGAAAGATAGGTCACATTCCACCCCACGCAGCATCTAAACGTGAGCTTATGTTTTCGTGTCAGTAAGTTCTCGTCTGCTCACCACGGGGAGACTTACCTGACACCCATAAGTACTTACTCTCGGAAGTCCCTTGTAAGTCTGCCTCAAGTGCCCGATGGCGTTGCCGTCTCCAGAAGTCGTGCGAGGGAAGCTAAAGACTTGGTAAACGGTAGTACTAGCTTACCTCGTGGTGGAGGAACAGACAAAGGCGAACGCGACTCTCTGTTAGCGTCGGGCCGCCGGGACGGCACACGTGGAAGCGAGCCACGTGACTCGCCACGTCGGTGTGGCGTCACTGTGCGCGTCGGGCGCGTGTGTCTCCTCGTCGTTCTCCTCGTCCTGGCCGCGTCCTCGTCACCGTCGCCGCCCTCGTCGTCGCCGTCGACGTGTTCCTCTTCACACTCGCCCTGGTTACTTGCGCTCTCGGATGCCGATCCACGATGTTCTCCGCCAACGGATGCAGCCTCTCACGGCGGCCATGACCTCGAACCGAATCTTCTTCTACTGCGTCTTTAGCATCTTCGCCGTCGTCGCCACCATCGCGAACGCATGCCGCGCTCACAGTAACTTTTACTCGGTGTCCATATACCTCTCCAGGAGTAGTCGGAGCGTCCTGGTACGAGCTCTCGTTGTGCATGCGCTCACCTCCATTCACCTCGATCCAAGATCCTAGCCAACTTCGGCTTCCTTTGCTCTCTCCTCTTCGGACGCATCCTGCAGAAGATATTCTTTGGCCCATTGCAGCCCCGTGAGGTTGAGGTGTGTCCTGCAGCTCTCCGAGGACTCCGAGTGTCGCTCACCGCGTTCATATCGTCGTTAGCGTCTGTACGACCAGACATGGATGTTCGTTACCGAGTCCCTCCTCGCGTTCACCATCTTTCGCGACGAGTTCGACGTCCCCTTTCTCCTCATGTTTGGCTTCCTCCTATTCGTCAAGTGCTTCCATTGGCTCATGGCCGACCGCGTCGAATCCGTGAGTACTGTTCATCTCCACAAGACTTGGATGCTCGTCAATGGTCGGACCTATCCTGGGCAAGTCGCTGTCGTGAGAGTCACTGTCAGCGGCGAGACGATGCGTTCAGGGAGTGCGCCGTGTATGTCTGTAGCCATGCGAAGGGTTAGGTACATCGAAGGGGAGACGAGCCGGCGGCGTCGGGCCGGTTGTGCGAGCATAAGACTGCGTATCCGTCTCGGTATTCCAGGGCACCGCAGGGCTCTTCGCCTTGTGGGTTCCGACCGACGATTTGGTCGCTCTACGACTACGCGGTCCATGGCTCGTCGCACGAAGTTACCTATGCCGCCTTTCTCGCAGCAATGCTCGACTTCCGTGCGTCGGTCCCGCATTGTGTGCTCCCCGTTGGGGCTACTTCTCATATGCTTGCGGCGCAAAAGCGTCTTCGAGGCGTGGGCAAGTCCCTCCAGGACTCGCTATACCTCGTTATGTCGCGATCTGTCGAGCTCGAGGCATCATCCTTGCGGGGAGCCCGTATATCCACGGCCGGGCTGCCGGTCCTCGACGGACACGGTGTTGGAGACACCGAGCTCTATCTGTCGATGGTCGCGTGTGGCTATCTCAGAGGCAGGTTGCAGATGCTATAGGATGCGGACCGATCTTACGTTGTGCTTTGTCTGCCATCGACGTCCGCTGACCTCCATGTATTCGCAGATGGACCAGACAACGTATCCCGGCCCGCCGACTCTATTCCACATCCGCATGAACACCCTCTTCTTTGTCCTATGGGCGGTAGACAGCATCATGTTCGCGTTCGCAGTGGAGAGCACGTTGACTCACGGCGTGGGCGGCATGGTGCTCTTTGCGAGCGAGGTATGTTTCCGTTTCACACCCGATGCCGTACCGCTCCCTCACGAACGTTGCAACCCATTCAGTACGCCATCCTTCTTGCGAGCGCCCTCAACGCGATCCTGCGGTACATTCTGTCGCTGCTGGACCTGCGCAGGGCGCGCACGCGCGGGGGCGAGAACGCTCCGCCATGGGAGAACAAGTCCATGTACATTTTCTACATCGAGCTCCTCACCGGTTCGTTTCCTTTGATGTGCGCCACCGCACGCACGCTCACGCAACCCTGCAGACTTCCTGAAGCTGGCGACGTACATGACGTTCTTCATGATCATCCTCACGTTCTACGGCCTGCCCCTGAACATCATCCGCGACGTGTTCGTCACCGCGCGGTCGTTCATCACGCGTCTGCGCGCGCTCGTCCGTTACCACAACGCGACCCGCGACATGGACCGGCGGTACCCCGACGCGACAGAAGCAGAGCTCGCGGAGATGTCCGACCGCACCTGCATCATCTGCCGCGAAGAGATGCAGTCTCGACAGGCGGTCGCGGCAGACCAGCCTGCGAACGGCGAAGCGCAACCTCAGGGAGACCAGCAGCCGCAGCCGCCCGCGGATGGACCGAACATGACGCCGAAGAAGCTGCCCTGCGGACATATCTTCCACTTCCAGTGCCTGCGATCGTGGCTTGAGCGGCAGCAGAGCTGCCCGACGTGGTTAGTGTATTTCATTCGTGCGCGGAGATCCCCACCGCTCGCTGCGTGGTGATCTCACTTCGAGGCTTCTTGCTGATTTGCGTTCGTAGTCGACGCACCGTGTTGGAAACCAACACGCCGCAGGCCCAGAATCGAGCGCCGGGTCAAGGCCAAGCCCCTGCTGCCCCTCCTCGCCCTGGCGCCGTACCCGTAGCCGGTGCTCCGCAAGGACAACAAGGCGCCGCGGGAGGTGCTAACCCCCTCGGTATGCTGGGGCGCTTCTTGGGTCTCCCACCTCAGCCGCCCGCTCTGAACGCCCAGTTCCCAGGTGCGCAAGGCCAGCAGCAGTTCGCGCAAGGTGCCGTCCCTGCGTTCCACCAGCAGCAGCAGCAGCCGCTCCAGCCTAACCCGGTATGGGGAGGTGCGATGCCCGGACACGTCCCACCACCACCGCCTGCGCCGTTCTACGATCCAGTCGCTGGATGGCAGCACCACGTTCCCGGCCAGCCGCCGCACCCACCGCAACTGCAACCTCCTCCGATTTATGGAGGTTTCTATGGTCCCGGACAGGCGTGGCAGCCGTGGGGCGACCCTCGTTGGCACGCGCCTCAGCAACAACGGCAGCCTGGACAACAGCAACCGCAAAATCCTTCTGCAGCCGCGCCACAAGCTCAGCCTGCCGCGAGCGGCCCGTCGTCTACCCCTGTCGTTGTTGTCGATGATGAACGCCGCGAGGAGGCGGTAACGCCGACACCTACGACGAACACGACGGATGCGGAAAGCGAGCCGAGTTCACGTACTACGGACGAGCGTCCCCCCGAGGACCCGCGTGCTGCTGCTGCGTTGGCGGCGCTCCGTCGGCGCCAGATCACACCTGCCGGTGCTACACCGTCTTCGACCGCGTCGCCGGCTGAGAGTTCGGGTAGGAGCACGAGTGTCTCTGGTGCGGTGCAGCCTCCGTCTGAGCCCGCGGGACAGCCGTCTACAGCGCCGCCGTCCGCTCCTCAGCCGGCGACGTCTTCAGCGCCCGCAGCGGCGTCGAGTTCTGAGTCTCAGCCGCATCCCTTAGTATCATCCGGACAAGCCGTGTCTGGGTCTGTGTCCCTGTCCGCCGCTCTGCCGCCGCCGCCGTCTGTGTCTCTCCCTCCTCTCATCCCGCTGTACGATCCGAGCATCGTGCAGCCCACGCGCGCACCCGCCGCATCACCCTACCACGCGCCGTACGACCACTACTTCCGTCCTCCAGTCCCCGGTCCGCATGCGCCTCAATACGCCACCGGTACTCGTGGACCTGCGCGCTCGAGTTCTGCTACGACACGGACGCCGCTGTCGCAGCTGCCCCCGACGCTGACGGACGAGCAGCTCGCGCGGCTGGACCGGCTGACGCGGGAGGCGATCGACGAACGGCTGCGCGTGCTCGAGGGCGTGTCGAGTGCTGTTTATCGGTGCGTGGAGGAGCTGACGAGGGTGCGGAGCGTGTTGCCTACGGCCACGCGGGCGGCGGAGGCGTCGGGATCTGGCTCGGGTACGGGGACGAGGACGACGGGGGCCGAGGAGACTTCTGGTTCTGCGTCTGGGTCTGGGTCGTCGGAGGAAGGCGAACTTGTGGATGCACCGAGGGAAGAGCCTCGTCCGGATGCGGTGGAGGTGGGTCAGTAGGCGTCGGTGGATAGTCCTAGTCGTCTCTGTCGTACTTGGTCTTCCGTCTTCGGATTCGGTGGAATATATATTGTACAGTACCTTGGTGGTGCCGTGTGTCTGCCACTATGGCGTTGGCAACTCGTGCAAGGCCTGGTATACTGCGAGGCCTCGGACTCATTTCTTGACAGCGACACTCGGCAGCCCCCACCATCAATCGACCGGCCGCAATCAGTCAGTCGAGCAGATGTAGTTAAGCTATCTAGTCGGACCGACTGATTAGTGCCCCGCCAACTACTTAGATAGGTTCAGCTGAGAGGAGGTTGCAGTTCGGAGAGAGTGAGCCTAACCCTTACTAAGCGTGAGTGCGGATGAGAGCGCCTATAGGGTTTACTTACTTGTCTCCTGTCGCATCCGCCTCACGCACACTCGCGAAGGTTGGAGACTCACGTCTCGTCGTATTCTTCTTGCTACACAATAAATCTTTGCTGCAGCTACACATGACGGACGGCGAACCACAAGGACGGACCAGGGACCCGGGACCGTATAGGGAGATGATATAGCCTCAGTAGATCAAACTAGTTATTTTGGACTGATTAGTCCGCGACGAACTAGTTTTCACTTTCAATGGCTACAAGGAGGTATGATCTAGTTACGACTGAACTAGTTATGGATCACCCGCACGCAGGGGAACTATCTAGTTAACGGAGATCTAGTTACGGAACTAGTTTGTTTAACTAGTTGGCCACCGCACCTCGGAGTAGTGTTCTGTACCTGTTATCTAGTT
>ML211356.1:0-33087 GCA_004369055.1 Polyporus arcularius HHB13444
GGATTACAGTCGATTACTGACCCGGATTACAGTCGATTACTGACCCGGATTACAGTCGATTACTGACCCGGATCACTACGGTACTTACTGTGCCTACTGGCGCCGTCCTCATGCATGTTCTCTCGTCCTGCTACTCTGGCTGGTTGACTCTGTTTCTACGCTGCGTACGCACAGCTAGCGATTTACCTGAGCCGAAATATCTATGGGCATGCATATTCCAGGTACCTACATCCTGCCCTTGCCGCCCTCCCTCCGGTCTCTGTAGGACGGAGGAGCATTGGGAGGCTGTCTTGATGCGCTGTGCGGGGCTGGTCCGCGGCAGTACGCGCATGCTTAGGTGAGTGCATGCCTATAGACTGTATGTTTCCTCTCTTGCGGCTGGAAACCCGGCGTGGCGACATCGGGATCGTGTGCCCGGCCTCTGCTGAGCGGGATACAATGTCGCCGTCGTCGCGAGTGGACAGAACCCTCGGATGCCCTGATGCTCTCGGCGCTGTGGGCTCGTTCGTCTCGTCCGAATTGACGAGAGACGTCACTCCTAAAATATTATTCCTGAAGCTGAGGTCCATGAGTGGGTGTTGTTCTATGGCTCTGCATACAGTTCGCGAGGGTCTCATGGCTGCAGGTCGCTGCATGAAGTGCAGGAAGCCGCCGTGCACTTTGCGGGGTGCTTTGACCGGCCGAAAGCCTGCCACCTGAAGAGGCAGCGGGCTTCTCTACAGAATCTTGGATGGCCTACACCGAAGTTTCGCGTGGTCTTCAGAATCGGGATGTGTGCCCTCCGCAGCGTTACATACGTCGCCCGCTGCTTCCTGCTCCCGAACTCGTCTAGCAACCTCCTCCTACTGTCGACGACTCAACGGCGGCCCTTGAAGATGAGTCGGTCCCCGTGCTATTATGTTGTGAGTTGTTAAGCTAGTCCAGGACAACCGACTCACTCTGGCATCCCGTTCCTAGAACAAATCAACCGGGTCCGGTGTGTCCTCTTGTGTGAGAGTACCCATCTCGAGCGGCGTCTGCTTCGGAGTCATGCATGAGTCATGCATCACCGCGGACACAGCGCCGCAGCCTCAGCGAGAACTCTTCATAATTTCCTCAACTGAGCCTATGTATGTCGGTGTAGTCTCTGACGAATTTACAGGGGTCAGAGAACTGGTTATATCCGCACCAGGTCTCATGGGCGCGGAAGAGGTCTCCTTGGTCTGGGACTACGCTCTTCCCGAGAGGTATGAGAAAGGTTACTTCCACTAACTTCCGCTGAATTTTCTCGACATAGCATGGACAAATCCTGGGATCAAGGTGTCCTTCATTGGGCATTCTTGGCCGACTTTGTCAAGTTTCCCCCATTCATCAATGTTGCCCGTCACCAGATACATACTTGAGACCAGGGGTGCCTGCTTGGCGAAACATATCGTCCGCTGGCCATGGTCATTTGTATATCGTGAGCGCCGACGCTGGAATCGCCATATTGAAGATTTGAATTCTCATTAGTATCAGACTGTAACCGCGGCCGCCAAGGTGAAGAGACTTGCACGAGCTAGATTCGCGCTCTGACAGTTCTTGTCCCGTTCTACTCCGTACAGGTCCAATACTTCACCTGAGACGAGCATGTGTACCCCGCCGCAATGCTGTACGTACCAACATCCATTGTTTCGCCAGGTTTGAGTCTCAAATCGCGCAGAACACATGCACCATGAAGAGGCGAACGTGTTGACGTTCATGAAAGTCGCAGTGCAAGGTAACGATGTTCACATGTAGACGTCTCTGGCTCGCACTGACACGTCACACTCACTAGATATCGCGCTGTCTATCCAAATGTACGCCGCCAGACGCCGCCATCACGATGTATGGTCCCTTCTGTGCCTGCATCTGCATCCTCCGAGTGGTAACCTGCTGAGCGGCGCCCTGGTAATCCTCCAAGATCGGCTATGCTGTACACAACCTTATGCTCCCTCAGGACATATCTGAAGAATATTGGCAATGACGGCGTTCACCGTATGTCGCTCTTGTCTATTCCGAGGGTCACTGGGCTTTCAGCCCCTTGAGCGGACAATTTCTCAACATCCGAAAGGTCTTGGGTGCGACTGCGTATTCAAATCCCTGGCGGTATCCTCTCCGTCCTCGGTGATATCAGGGTTCGTCCTCGTGTCCAAGATTTGCGCGCGCTCTCATGCATCGTATAAAGGTTCAATGCTTGCGATCCTTCATTCTCAAGCAGCGAGAAGCCCTCTTCCTCACTGATATGCTCTCTCCAAAGTTTGCTCTGCTCCTCTCGAGCACCCTTGGGGTTGCCTCTGCAGCGGTGGTCAATCATACCTTGTATGAACGCGATCTGCATGCGCGGGCTGCTACCAATGGCTCCTGCATATCTGCCCCGGACAACTCTTGCGTGGCCCTCGTTGGTCTCTGCGTGACGGGTATCGCTACGGGGAGGGTACGCTAGCCGCTCTCTTGTTTCAAGCTGGTGGATTACTGACCGTTTGTCTGTGCAGATTCCGGCCACCCAGTTCTGGGGCGACCGCGTTTGTACGGCCGCGGCGGTGTGCGCTGGAGTACGTCTCGTTTCGCTTCGAACTATACGTGTTGACTGATGCTAATGCTTCGCTAGATCGGTCCTGTTCTCAACGCCGCCTGTTGTGCCGGCACTTGTCACCGACCCACTGATATAGCGAGTCTGGACTACAACAACGTACGTACATGGATCAACCAACGCATCGGTCGCTGATATCCATTCTAGATATACTTTGGGATGGTTGGAGACTGCGCGTTACAACCGGGAGGCTGCTCGCTCACTTGGCGTAAGGCATCTTGTAGAATAACCTAGGGTGGCCTTACTGACTTCTCTCGGTTGTAGAACCTTTCGTCGACTGGTTCTATAACACGATTGTGGCCGCCAACACGAACAGTTTCCCTCTGTAAGCCATCCTCATGCGCTCAACCCAACAGTATCACAGCTGCTTACTTTCTGTGTCAGGTCCGGCGATATCGTACTCGGGTGGTGGGCCAAGATCGCCACCTGGACCGGGTTCTGCACGGGCGACCGCTGCGTCACCGGCGCGATCCCGTACAAGAATTTCAACGACTGGTATCACTTCTCATCCGCAGTCACCGTCACTACTCCTGGAACTCCGCAGTACGTGGAACCACTGAGCGATGATCTCGACGAGAATGACGACAACTGGACGCCGAACTTCTCCTGGCCATGCCCTTTCGACGACCCGGGCGACTGCTGGTGGGACTATGGCCCGCCGAGCATCGCCTCATCCGCCAGTGCCCAGGTGGTGCTTGTGGCCAAGCCAAGGAAGCTCATTCTGTCGGGCGACCGGCAACCCGCGAAGTTTACAGTCAGGGCAACCGGGAACCCGGGCAATGTATACACTCCCATCCCCTTTGGCCGCGCCGAGCATCAGCCTCGCAACGTTCCGCCGCCCACGTATGTTCTCGGAAAGCCCCTCGTGCTCCACCTGAACGGTACAGACAAGTATACGCCTCCGGGCGCTCGAGCGCTCGCAGACGACGTGGACGCAGCCCCAGTCATCTCTATTCCTCCCGGCAACACCTCCATTGTCAGGCGCGCGATTACACCTGACGCTTGCAGTGGCCCTATCGCGAACTACACGACGCTGCCGACGCTCAAATACTACTGTAACCTGTTGCCCAACATATGCGCAAACATTCGTGCGCACCCCGACTTCACCGGCGACCGCATGAGGCTCACGTACGACCCCTTTGATTCAAGTGCCGGTGCGCGGCGCAATGGTGTCTGCACCAGGGCTGTCAAAAATGCCTTCCAAGCTGCTGGGAAGTGCGATCGGAAGCAGCACAATCCTGCATATTGGCATGTACGTCTGAAATTGATCTGCCTCTGCAATCCACTCATCCCATTGCCCAAAAGGTCTCATGCGACGAATTCCCATTCAATTCCTCCTTGGAAGGTGGTCATGGCAATGCTCGAGTACAGGGTGTCCCCCAGCGCGAACAGGAGTTCCAAGGCGCGCTCCAGAGCTCTATCACCAACCTCTTCCGCGTTGCAAACGACGGCACGTCTGTCTGGAAGGGAAAGACTAATAGAATGTGCCATCCGTACCTCCTCCAGCTCGTGAACACAGCAGACGCAGGCGCCCCCGCACACGCAGTCGGCAAGCTGAATTCTGGCTCCGCGTTCTTCACAGGTGGCGTGCGGAGATCGGGATATAACGCATGCCCACGTCCAGAATGTCCCTGCGCCTTTCTTGACGGACACCGACTACCCTGCCACCGCGAGCAACCTTCACGTTCCGTCGAACTCGAAGGTCTTCGACTGCCGCCCGTGTACCATTGGTTCCGTGCATCCGCCTCCACCCGGACGGAGCGAAGGCGAAGGCGAGAAGGTGTCTGACACGGAGGTTGCGGAGGTAGTGGAGGATCACAAGCCATCCCCGACAACTCCCCCCGCGCATCTTGCTGTGTACGCTGACTTTGACAAGCGTGCGGCGTCTTCGTGCACAAAGCCGACGTCCACGACAAGGGCCACTTCTACTCCGGAGGCTACTCATGCAGCTAGCAGTCACATCGCCGAAGCAGCAGCGGCCGCGGCGGCAGCTGCAGCTGCAGCCAAGGCTGCGACGAATGCTTCAGCGGCTGCTGTTGCGGCTGCCAACGCACTTGGGCCCGCCGCCGCCGCTCTCGTGAGTGTTCGAAGCTATTTGCAAGAAATCGGTTAACATTATGTTGACAGACGAAGGCGACAAGCTCGAGCGCGTTTGCTGCTGCAATCGCAGCGGCCGTCGCCGGCGTCACGGAGGCTCAAAACACAGCGGCCACCATATGGGGCATCTCAGGAATCCCTGACCTGATTTCACAGGTTGCGGACGAGGTAAGCAGTCCGATATATGTCCAGAAGCGATGACTGTCTAATACTATCGGGGTCCATGTAGGTCATCTCCGCCTCTTCATCCATCGCAGACGCAGTCCTAGATGCCGTGAACGTCATCCCTCCCTCGACACCGATCCCACCAGCCACCGATCCCGCAAAGAACCCCATCCTCAACAGCGGCCCACCCCCATCGTCTCCTCCCGCAGCATGCTTCGGCGCGGGGTCGAAGGGATTCCTCAAGATTGGCGACTCATACTTCACGAACGCGAACGGCAAGGCACCGGCGACGCTCGTCAATGTCGGCTCCAACGCCTTCTTTGGGCTCACGCTCCCCGACGGTCGCACGCTCGAGGCCGTCGTCGGGTGCCCCGGGGTGTACAGCTGGGTGCACGATGACCCACTCGCGCCCGATTTCCAGGTCGACTGCTCGTCGATGGAGCTTGGGAGCTACTGGAACGGGAAGAAGCAGGCGTGTTACTCGTACAGCGCGACCCCGGGCTCGTTCAGCGTGTTCTGCGGGAATAATCTGGGCAATGTATACTCGTGCTTGCAGGGCGCGGGGATGTATGGGACGCTGAATCCGGCTTTCATAAGCTGGGCTACGTCTTGAGGCCTGGTACAGCGAGGCGCGGTGGAAGTTTGCAATCGCATGTCGGAAGCATGTCTTTAGGTTTGAGATAGTATGTGTTTACGGCCGTCCTCGCGATCATCTGCCTATAGCAGATTCTTTGGCAAGTCAAAGTCGTGCCATACATAGCGCCGGAAGGTCCCTATAGAGCGTTGCAGCTCAGTGACCTCCCGCTTCGCCTGCGCCAGTATCTTGAGGAAGCATACTTGCCGTCGTTGTGGTAGGCCCTCACAATTTGCACTTCTCACTGCGAGCGTGCTGCTTTCATGTCACCCGTTTCCGCTCAACTGTTCCACGGCGATCTCCGTGCTCATCTCGGTCCTCGAGCTCAAGCTCCGTTTGTTATGTTCATCTAGTACCCACCGTCTGCCTCGTATATCAGCTGGTCTGTGCGACAAGCTGCCATTAGACCTCTTCACCTAATTCTCGATGATCGTGTACGCGGTCCTCATACGACTTTCTGCCATCCTCCTGCTGACGACGGCCCTCCATTCATTTCTCTGCGCCGGTCCAGTCTATTCCGACCCGTTGCCAGCACACCGTCACTGGGCATCCGCGACCGCGAACTCAAGCGTCGGTCCGTCATTTTTGAAGACAATAAACCTCGGACGCCCGTCAGGTGGACGCATCCGGCCAATTGATGCGGGCAAGGGCTGGGTTGTGGCGTCGAGGTCGACATTCATGGGTGTGTTCGGGACCCTCCCCTTTATACGTTTCTTGTCTTGAAGCTTGAAGCCCCATAGCTCTCCTCGTCCCAGCCTAACCGTTACCCTTACTCCGTATGCCGGTCCGTTTCTGCCCAAGTCCTGGCAGTTATGCAGTCATCCGCATGGACCCAGTCGCAATGGTTGAACACCTTCGCGACACAGTGGCGCTCAACGCTGCCCAAGCTGTCCAAGTCAAGACTTATTTGGCATACGTCGAATTGGTACGTTCGAGTAGTTCTTGCGCAGACTTATTGTACAATGACTCATGTTTCCGGTTATCTTACTGTGTTTCAGGATCTGGCACTCCCGTTTCCTGGGAAGCCCTGGTACTCGTTCTCTATCTCAATCCTCTCGACTGCTCCCCCCAAAGCCGACGAGGAGAGCGGTATGACTCCCGAGATGTGTCTCCCCATCGCGCCCAACGAGTGGCGTCATCCTCTCGGCCGACACCCTCTGCAAACAGATCCGCCTTTCCCCTTCCCAAACTGTTACCACTGGCCGTTCTTGGAAGTCGACGTCCGGGTACGAGCGAGGAAGGACGGCTTCAATACCGATTCCGCCATTAAACTGCCCCCCGAAGAGCGCGTCATGAAGAACGCCTACTTCAGCATCGACATCACGAAGAGCGAAGCTGCCCAGCAGAAGCGACAGCTCGAGCTCTGTGTGACGCACAGCGAAGGCTCTGTCGCGGATGAAGCTCAGGCTGCGAACGCAACTGCGCTTTCGTCCACGCGGGAATCCGTGAGCGGACGCTACGAATTCGTACCACAGACGGCGTCAGCTGCATCTAGCGTCCAATTGGAACACCGCAATGGCTCCAGCATGGGCACGGGCACGGAAGAAGAACCAGAATGTGTAGGTTCGGACGCATCCTCGCTCCAGAGCAGCGTGTCTCAGGCCGACACTGTCGAGGGAATCATGGGTCTCAGCGTGTTCGGGGTTCCTAGCCAGAATCCCGAGCTTCTCCCCCTCGTGGACCTGTGGCTGGATCTGAGCGAGCACATCACGGCCGTGCAGATACCGGATCCGAAGGACTTTTTCGAGGAATGTGTTGAAGTAGCAAGGTACGTCTAGTATGACTCTCTCAGGTTCGCGCAACTGCTGACGACGTAGTATACACAGGATCATTCAAGAAGCCCGAGCGCGCGACCCCACCCTGCCTCATCTTGACCTCAGTGCGTTTGGTCCGCCTCGACCGAAGAGCCCGATGTCCATCTCAAGCGCGTCGTACACCTCAAGCACGTCCAAGTCGTACACCTCAAGCGAGGCGACGTCTCAGAATGATGATACCCGGGGGCCGGCGTCGACACGGAAGTCGAGAAGTGAGCATCCTCCATCTCGTCTGCAGTGCAATCGCGTTACTCAGGCTGAGCACTTCACCATCCAGAGTTCCGTCCGTTGAAGCTGATGCGCAGACTACGGATACGGACACAGTATTTATTCCGCCTGCCGTACATTCCTGTATGGCCCTAGCATCGTGTCCCTCCGCTTCTAAGTGGTCTTCCAGCTGAGAGGTTGGATCGTTGATCAAACCCGGAGGCGCGAGACGACCTCTTCCGGGAACAACCATCACTCCATCCTTTACCACAACTGTAGCACCAAACAGCTTCTCGGAACTTGACTTTGTACTCAACTTTTGGAAGACAATGATGTATTGACAGACATGTGCAGCACTGTGGCGAAGGTCGCAGCTCAGGAGTGGGAACTAGGTGACTATGAGACGAAGAGTGGAGAAGCAAGGTTCATGGCCATACAGACATATACGGTAGACGGAAAAGATGTGAAATATGCGCGCGTATGCGCCTCATGCCAGTGCGCACTCCGCGTAATACTCTTCCTGGGCACAGGCCTGAGAGATGACAATCAGCTATGTAGCGCAGCAGAGCCGTTAATCGAGCACTGCGTACCTCCATGGCGGCAACGCTCCTGCTGAGCAACCGTCTGAGCTTCCGCGGGAGGCTCTAGCATCCCTGCGGGTTCCTGCTCGCGCACCCGCCTAGCGGCCTCCTCCTTGTGTCGACGCCGACCTTCCATGATCAATCTGTCCCGGAAGTATGACATATTGTCAGCGTCGAATCGCGGAACTGGGAGACGTGGTAGGCTCACTCCACTACGGCATCGCGCTCCTTGAAGAGGTCCTTGTAATCCGGTATGTCCTCTTGCTTGAGAGTCGCCGGGAGATCGAGCCACAAGTCGACGAGGGGATAGACCTCCTGATCGTCTCCGAAGCTGCCGAAGATGCCCGCGTTAAGCACGTCCTGGATGACCTCGCCCAGCGTGACGGACTCATGATCGGAGGGTACGTCGCGATCCGATACCACGGTGCTAGCCGCATCAGTCTCCCTCGACGTGTCATGCTCAGTTGCAACTGGAGTGTCTCTGAGCTATGTATATGCATTGCATCGGACGGAACGTGACATACCATCCATGCGAGCTAGGGAGGGCTCCCGTGAAGACATCACGGTATCTGCTTGGTCACCGGCGACCGGGGACTCTTTGAGGCTGTCTGTTCTTGGAAGTTCCGCAAGGGCATGCGCAACTCGAGGGTCCGAGTGCGAGCGCTGTGCTGCGCGCATTTGCTGCATGCATGCGAAGTCTTGACCCATGTACTGTCGAAGCTTCATCCGCGAGTCCGCGGTTAGCTTGATGGCTATGTCATCGTCGAACTGCTCTGCACGCGCACGCACGCGTACATCCATTCGAAGACTGTCGTCAGACCAGTGGTAGCAGGTATCGTAGGGAAATGTCCCTTCTGTCTGCAGTGGTTGGCGTCCTTCGGGATGGTAAGTGTTTGGAAAGATGGGCATGCACATGTCCGCGGTGGCGGCGCGTGTTGCATCTGGTGGCGGAAGCGAGGTCGGGATGAGTACAATGTCAAATGCATACCAAGGTCTGCCGGGGATAGGGAGGTTGAGATTCTGATAGCTAACATCAGCGCACTCGAGACGAACGACGACGAAAGATGGATATGACTCGCCATCTTCAAATATACCAGATAAGTCCTGGTCGGTATCGCTCTTGCTGCTGCCTGTATGTCTGGATAGTCGTACCGTTCCACAGTCCCTAGTGGGTCTATGCGAACCGCAGCGTATCTGCCAGGTAATGGCGCAAACATGAGGTTCATGGCAGCTGCGTGATCGATGGTCAGCGAAGAGAGAAGAGCGTGATCAGTCGCAGTCTTCGTTCGTGAAGTGGATATAGTATCAATACATGAGAAGATTTGGCTTCACAATGGTGGCGCCACAAACAGCTCCAAGTCTTCAATCTCAGCCTGCCCGGCGAACCAAGTCTCCAACATCATTCTAACCTATCCGATACAGCCGCACCAGTCACCGCCCGGGTTACACTGGTGGTCAATGCCATACCCGGATGTCGAGGAGATACAGAAGCAGCGCCACGTCACAGACTGCTCGGGAATTCACGATATCTCGAAGATATTCCGACCAGAAGTTCAGCATAGGCCTGCAGCTTGTGACCTGTGCGCTGTGTCTCCCTCTTACACGTGTCGCAGAGCCACCAAAACCTCGGAGTCTGGCTCAGCCTTCGTACGGCGGTCGCTGATCATGCGGCGAAACTCTCCAGCAATGGGACGGCATGACGACTGACGTCGAGCAGCGAGCCAGTAGAGCTGAAAGTCCCAGAACAAAAACAGGTTGACTTACAAGGAACTCCATTCACGGACGGACGCGCAGTGACAGGACGGAGCCTTCCGGTTAGGCGGGACAGTTACACCCTCATGATGCTGCTGAGTCCGGACATGCATCACTTCAGTGAGACGTTTCCTCAGCAAATATCAGGTAACTCACCGTCAGGAAGGACTCTCATTGATTGTTTCTGCAGAGCCGGCGGCTCGACGCAAACTTCCCGACCAAAGCCTGACGGACTAGGGATGCGCCCAGGACTGCAGCACCATCTTTGTGCTCTGACGTGGAAGGGAGAGGACATCGAAAGAACATGGCAGGGCCAAGGCGAGACATAAGTACTAACTGCTTATCGAGTAAGTACTCTTCTTACAACCGCTTACTTCACTGAAGCGCCTACAAGATTCTACGGTTTGCCCAAGGTTTGCCTCTCCTTTCCTCCACCTGCCACGTACGTACTCTCGTCTCCTCAGGCTCCCTGCTGTATTCTGGGATTTTGACAGGCCGCTATTCAGTTCTGTCACGCTACGCTACCGGAGACATCGTCGATTTGGCCTCGCCGGACCACCGCGGCGGGCGCTGGAGCTGGCGAGTTCGGCCGCAATATACAAGTTCGACTCGGAACGACTGCGAACTATACGGTGCAGGGACTCATTGTCCCAAAGCTACGCGGCCTGGTATGGTGCCAGGTAAGCTCGATCTTGCACCTGGCTTCAAGTTTTGCACCATTGGACACCAGCTCGTAGTCTTCATGCCGTCATCTCTACCATTTTGCTCTTCTATATGGTCACAACCTCTCGCCTGTGGACTACAAGTGGCACTGGCTCACTGATTTATGATACACCGCCTTTGTATCCTGGATGAATGGGCACATAGACGATCTTCCCAAGATTGAGCGAGAGAGACAGCGAGCCATGTGACGTATCTCTGTTCCGTCCGGCTGTCCTCGATATTCTGATCCATGAGAAAATATGGCTCGAGCGGCATGTTTTAGTGGATGGTGGCACATTTTCTCACCGCGCGCGCAATCTGTCCACATCGAACCACAGTTGAAGCGGTACTCATAGCATAGACCGCAGGGCGGTTCAACCGAGGCTATAGTATGCTCCTTCCTTGCGCTGATGCTCCGGGTGCTCGTGGGCGTCGTGATACATGAGCAGCGATGTTTGAGCAACCGTTTTTGGTGACCGTGGCGCACGTACTACACGGTACATGTGTATGGCATACGCTCATATCGGGAAAGCAGACGTGAAAGAGTCCTGTCGATGTACGTTTCCATTGCCGCATAACATATACCTGAATGTCCTCATGGCCAAACCAAAATATAGGGCGGACGAAAGAAGTATACAATGCGCGTAGCTGCCCGTCTGCAACCGAGTCCAACTTTCCGCAGAGTCTTGACCGGCCTGAAGTCTATCGCGTGGATGTTCAGTCTGCGCCACCTCGTGCAGTTCCTCCACTTACGCCTACGTTTCCGCTGAGGCTGTCCCTCCTCTCTCCAACCCGCAATACGTTCTTGATGGTCCCGTTCGACTGCGTCTGAAGTTGAATGGGTGCATCGCCACGCTGCATCTTCCCTTCGACTGCGACCCAGTTCAATCAAGCTAACAGAAATGTGTGATTGATCTGTTAGACAATGTGGTCATGCACGGGATGAGTACCGACCTCAGTACCGCGTCCCGCTCTGCGAAGAGATCCACGGGTACAGGTATGTCTTCCTGTTTGATCGCCTCCGGAAGGTCGAACCATAGGTCCACCAAGGGGAGCAAATCGTGCCGTGACTCATAATTCCCCAACAATCCCGCTTTGAAGAGGTCCTGCAAGATGTTTCCCGTGGGAAACACCACACTGTCGTTGCGACCGCCCTCTTCATTGGACGCAAAGTCTTCCGTTGCTCCCTCTTCAGATTCTTCCTCTGGTACGTCGTCATAATCCAATCCGGCCCTGTTCTCTGAGTCGTCAGCGGCATATCGTGGCGGGAATTGCCACAGCCCCTTACTGCTCTTCCGATCCATCAGAGGAATGGGTTGAAGGTGCACGTCCAAGTGTGACGTGCAGCTCGCGCGTTTGGGCCATACGTGCCAAGTCTTGATTCATGAAGTCCCATAGTTTCACTCGCGAGTGAGGGGGGAGTTTGAAAGCGGCGTCATTATTGAACTGTTCAGCGCGAGTTTGGATGCGCACGTCCATCTTGCAGGAGCTATCTGACCAGTGATAGCAATTACTGAAAGGAAACTGAGGAACTGTCTCGAGTGGCGTACGGCCACTCGGATGCGCGGTGTTGGGATATATTGGCGTGCACATGTCTGGCGTAGCTCCCCGTCGCTCGCTTGCAGGTCGTAGGCACGGGGCTATTGGGACGACCTCGAAGGGGTGCCATTCGTCGTCTGCAGTAGGGAGGTTGAGTCGCTGTGGCGCTTCAGCCGACGTACAATATGTCCACGAGGTTGAGGCGTACCAGCCTGAGATAGACCAGGTAGGTCTTCGTGGAGATCTTCCTGGCGGCTTCCTGTATGTCTGGGTAGTCGTACGCCGCCACGGAGTCGACGGGATGGATGCGGATGGCTGCATACGTAGATGCTGATGGGCCTGGTAATTGTCTATGACGCCTACTCGACGATAGTTGCGGTGCGCTACCGGGCATCGCGTAGGTGCGGAGAGGGGTGTAGCTCGCAGATTGGCGTTTATCCGCAAGATTGTCTCTCCTCTTTAAGCCTGGCATTAGATGCAGACTATGTACTTCTCTTACAAGTTCACGTCTCCACCCTGTCGCGCTCACACAGCATAATGGGCTCGTGCACTGTACAAATGCAATGATTGTTGGCTCAGAATGATGTCAGAGTGCTCAGAGTATGAGTCGCACCTGTCGGCTCCCGTGTTCGACTGATCATACATGAAGACGGGCTAAGATCCATGTAAGTAGTCACTTACAACCTGGACTCACAGTTCTGCTCGTCTGTGCTCTACTCTATCTGAGACCTCAGGGCAGGGAGCTCTTCTCGCCCAAGTCTTTCCCCCAACCTTCCCGTCCTTCCATATGCCGACGCGTTTCTGCCCAAGTCCTGGTAGTTATGCTATCATACGCATGGATCCAGTCGCCATGGTCGAGCACCTCCAGGATCGAGTGGCGTTGAGCGCTGCCAAAGCAGTTGAAGTGAAGCCATACTTGGCGTATATTGAACTGGTGCGTTCCAGTTATCTGGTAATCTACAGTGGTGCTTATATCTCCTTGCTGTATGCCTCAGGACCTTTCCCTTCCGTTTCCTGGAAAGCCATAGTACTCATTCTCCATCTCGCTGCTCGCGACTACTCCCCCCAACGCTGAAGAGGGGCGCGGTATAACTCCCGAGATGTGTCTCCCCATCGCGCCAAACGAGTGGCGTCACCCTCTCGGCCGACAGACTCTGCAAACAACCCCCCCTTTCCCCTTCCCGAATTGCTACCACTGGCCATTCGTGGAAGTCGATGTCCGGGTACGAGCGAGTACCACCGGGTTCAACACCAATCACGCCATCAAATTACCGCCTGACGAGCGCGTCATGAAGAACGCCTACTTCAGCATCGACATCACGAAGAGCGAAGCTGAACAGAAACGACAGCAGGAGCTCGCTGCTACGTACAGCGGAAGTCTTGTGGCGGATGTTTCTGCGGACACAGCTGTGCTTTTGTCGACGCGAGACCCCGTGAGCAGCGCCTCTGAGGTCGTACCACAGACGGTTTCCGCTGCACGTTGTGTCTATTCAGAGAACCTTGATGGTTACAGCATGGGCGCGGACGTGGAACAATATCCAGATTTCGCAGGATCGAACTCATCTTCTATTCGGAGCGGCGTGCCTGCCGACACTGTGAAGGGTATCCTGGGTCTGGGTGTGTTCGGGGTACCCAACGACAATCCCGAGCTTCTGCCACTTGTGGACCTGTGGCTGGATCTGAGCGAGCACATTACGGCCGAGGAGATAACCGATCCACGGGAATTTCTCAAGGAGTGTGCCGGAGTAGCGAGGTACGTCGAGTACGACCCTCTCAAATTCCTACAACAGTTGACAAAAGATACACAGGATCATCGAAGAGGCTCGAGCGCGCGATCACGCCCTGCCTCATCTTGACCTCAGCGCGTTTGGTCCGCCTCGACCGAAGAGTCCGATGTCCATCTCAAAGCGCGTCGCACCACTCAAGCGCGGCGACGTCCGAGAATAATGATAGCCAGGGGCCGGCGTCGAAACGGAAGCCGAGAAGTGAGCATCCTCCATCGTGTCCGCAGTGCAATCGCGCCACTGAGCACTACACCGTTCAGAGTTCCGTCCGCTCAAGCTGATTCCCAGACTCCGGACACGAATGCAGTATGTGTTCTGCCTATAGTACATCCCTGTATTACCCGAGTAGCATGTCTGTCCCTGTTCGGTGAAGTCGAATGCCTTCCGGGCGCATGATAGATATGGACCCTCAGGTACTTATCCCGACGCCGCTCTCTGCCTCCAGGCTGTTCTGTTCCCGTTTTCTCTGCGACGGGAGAAACTTTTCCTGAGCGTCGGTTATTCGTGATACTGAGACTGATCCCATAGATTCCGGATCATCGTAAGTCGGCGTTCTGTCTCATGATGCCGGACGCCGGACGCCGGACGGCTTGATAGCAGTTGCTCAATCGAAGGTGTTCTGTTCACAGGCAAGTTGCACGTGGATATTCGGGCGCGCTGCTACACTAGTATTGTGATGCTGGGACTCGCAGTGTGGTCCCGTTCGATGTGAATCCTCCCGCGTCAGAGTCGCATATCACGGTGTATATCTGAGGATAGCGGTGCGCGTTCATGTCCTATCGGCACGCGTGAGGGCAGTCACTCCTGTCGTCCTCTCGCTGCAGCACTAACAAAGGAACTTGCGAGGCTCTGTGTATGGTACAGGAGGCTATCATGGCCACACCAGGAGATACGGCGGCCGTACCAAGTACAGGATTCGAGCGATGATCGCTTTGAGTCCCCTCCGTGCTTTGCGAAGTGTTTTGGCTGGTCGAAATTCTGTCAAAGGAGCCGTCAGTGAAGTCTCATTAGCATGCTCGAATCACGTACTCGGTCGCTTTGCGTATGTTTGAGGCTGAGGCTTAGGACATGTATCAGGCTCCGCAACATGGTGAATGTCCCCTGCGTCTTCCTGCTCCCGGACCCGCCTAGCGGCCTCCTCCTTATGCCGACGCCTACCCTCCATAATGAGTCTATACCCCCGTCAAGCATTGTCAGCGCGGATCAATGATAGTGACTATGGACTTACTTCACTACCTCATCACGTTCTTTCATGAACTCCTCAGGGTCTGGTATGTCCTCTTGTTTGAGATTCGCTTGGAGATCGAACCAGAGGTCGACCAAGGGATAGACCTCCTGGTCGTCTCCGAAGCTGCCAAAGATGCCTGCACTGAGCAAGTCTTTGATCACGTCGTTCACGGTGACGGACTCCTCGTCCGAATCTATGTTGTGATCTGTCTGTTCACCGTTAGATACATCCGTTTCATCCCTAGAGTCTTCACCCTCTTTCGTGTCAAGCGCATGTCAGAGCATGCAGCAAAGCCATCAATGTCTGACATACCTTCAGGGGGCTCTACGCATGCCGCGTTCATGCGCGCGACATCCTGGGCCGTGTATCGCCGCAGCTTCGACTGCAACTCTGACGTCAACTTGGTGGCCATATCGTCGTCGAACTTCTCCGGACGTGCTCGGACGCGTACATCCATCCTGACAGCGTCGTCCGACCAGTGATAGCAGTTGTCGTAGGGGAACACGGGGTCTGTATTCAACGGCTCACGTCCTGTCGGATGGGTAGTGTTCGGGAAGATGGGTGCGCACATGTCTTGCGTGATTCCCTCTTCCTCGTCGATGGGTGGTAGGGAAGTAGCCAGGAGGGCAACTTCAAAGGCGTGCCAAGGTCTACCGGGGATAGGAAGGTTATGATTCTGCGTCCGAACGGTCAGTGTCAATCGAGGGATTGATAGGGAAGGCACACAAAGTACATTTCTCAGGTAAACCAAGTATGCCTTCGCCTGTATCCCCTTTGCCGCCTCCCTTAGGTCGGAATAGTCGTATCGCTCCACGGTACCCACAGGATCCATGCGGATGACCGCGTATCTGGTAGTCAAAGGGGAGAAGCATAGAATCGGCATAGTAGCTGAGTGCTGAGGACCACTGCAAGGTCGCGCAGGGAGCGTGAGGGTCGTGCCGGGGGCCTTGTAGTGAAGGTCAGAGGAGACACGTAGGTATCCAGCGTGCCCCGTTATTCCGTCGTCCAGTCTCTGTGATTGATATGGCAGCTTTGTCCTTGTGGGTCCCTCGGCGCTCAGCGCTCAGCACGAGTCTCACAGGCCATTGTTCCTTCATGGGCGCAAGGTCGCACGGCTTGACGTACACGACTACATCTCAGCCCCTTTCCATCGCCGCTCACCCAGATGAGAGTGCGTATTGTTCGCAGGGATGCTATTTAACGATAACAGGGTGGTTCACTTCCCTCTCGACCTCCTCTCGGTCTCGCATCGACGCATCCTATACCTTGAGTCTCATCATGTCACTTTTTACGTGTCGCACGTGCACTGATCCAGAATACTCTGACACACCCAACTCTACTGCACGACTCACATTGGGGGGAGTGCACTCCGTCAAGGAGTCTGTCTACGCGCCATACCGGCGCATCTTCCTGGAGCAGGAGACAACTGGCCCGAGTCAGTGGGCTCTGTCCGACGGGGTCAACGCCAGAATTGCGAACCATCGGAGATATCGACCATGCGTTTTGCAGGAGTCTGTGAAAGCGAGACGTCCTAGGAGGTCAGCGCCATACATCTACCTCATGGCCACCTACAAGGGAAACAACGTTAGTGACCTCCCCTGGTTCTTCCGATTCTTTTCCTTCCCCGTCTCTCCCAATCTCCTGTTACACGACATGAACTTGGATGGGACACATTTCCATACCACCCCCGAATGGCCAGATGGGAAGCCCCAGTGGCTGATCATCATTCCCATCCGAACGACGAAAATCCACCCACGGACTCCACCTTGGCCTGCTTCTAGGAACCTCCAAACTGTCCGCTACGCATTTGGGCCGAAGGCGCTGGATCACATCGCGTCCCTTTGGGGCTCTCGCTCATTGGAGTGGCAGACTATGTGCGAAGATCCAGATTTTCTGCCCCGTCAAGCGGCACTGCTCAATGTACGTGATGAGTTGTTGTTGCGATTGATACCGGACTCTTCTAATCACGATCATCGTAGGAACATGAAGCAGAAGAACGTGCTAAGGATCGATCAGCAGTAGTATGTCGCCCTACCGCCTGTGTCACTGCGGTCTGACCTTTCGCGTTACAGACGTCATATGGGGATGAAGTTTCCGTCAACACCATGGGGACTTCGAAGTGGTCTATGCATACGATGCATGTACCACCTTCCGACATGATGGCCATCCCAGAGGGTGAGACATTGGATGAGGTTACTGGCGATGATACGGCGCCGGTTCCGGGGAAAATGGATGGTCCCATGCTACAGGTAAGAGGACCTCTTCCATGCAATACTCAAACTGCGGCTCATCTTGTGCCTGAGACTGAGCGCGAGCGCGCACCTCTCAGGACCTCTACTCTCACGAACACATCGGGTGGGGCTGATCCTGCGTCGCCGTACGCCCGCAACATTGCCTCCCCACGGAAATCCATAGGTTCGCTCGGACGAGATCCTGCTGTGGTACGTTGCATGGTTGCTACACCCTCTATGTTTTGTACTTACCTTCCACTCAGGGAATACCACGTACTCCCACCGATGATTCTTCTCGATCGCGGAGAGGTGGCGTGTGGAGAGACACAAAGGCGGTCATAGCTCGGGCTGTACCTGCGGCACTGAGGAAGTCATCCAAGGACTCTACCTGAGGAACAAGGTGGCGAAACACTGGGCTCGTCGCCCAGACGACGCCAAAGGCTCGCGCACCCATATCTATCCACTGAACAGTATATTACACCGTGTACATTTCCAGCAGATGAAGGATGTGTGCGTCGCAACTTCGATAGTCCTTCGAGTTACCAGTTTCAAGGATATCAGCGTCCATAGAGCTCAGTTCTTCCTGTTTCTCATGTTTACCCTCATCAATCATCCGAAATTGCAACACCACGATGATGATCATCCGGCTCGCAAAGGCGGTCGTAGCAGGGGCAAGAACAATGGATGCAACCTGTGCACAACGCTATGATGAGAATGTCGATGCTGGCGGTCACCTGTACCGAGTTCAGACGAATAGAATGGTGACCATGGGCAGAGATCGCACTTCGGTGCCAATCCGGCCGTATTAGTGTACCCAGACCAGCTGATTGTTCGGAACGCACCAACTGTGCTGCAGCCTGCGCCTTCTTCGCTTACGCCCGTCTCGCAACCCATTCTGGAAACGTTCAGATGCAAAGCCACACAACGGATGAATCGCGGATCAACACACCACTCACAAATGGATAGCCTGAGCCTCCTCCTCAAGATGGACTGGTATAGCCTCCTCGCCCGGGAAGTGGTTCGCTATGTCGAGCTAATCATCAACTAGCGGAATGAGGCCGTTAGACGGGCCAGTATCCCACCGGAAGATGTCCTCGGTGGCGAGACTGTCGACGGACAGGACCTACCGGCGACGAGGCAAGCGATGACGGCATCCTATCCGCGGACTCACTGCTGGAACTCGCCAACGCAGAGCCCCGGTATCCTGGACATAGCGGGCAAATGATGCTGCCTCACTCTCCGGTCCTCTCCTCGGCCATGCGGTGGTACGTCGAGAGTTCATCGGGACGGAGCGAGTCAACGTCCTTTCCTCTCTGTGACTCTGAAGCGGGTGTGGGTCGGTGCTGCCGGTCGAGTCAGCGGAGGCTGGCGGAGGTGCTTCTGCAGCCGCTTCGCGCTTCTGCCGGGGGCACGCAGAGATGAGCTTGTAGTCCGCACGGAAGCCCTTTTCAAAGTGATGTACCTCTCCAGAGACAGGCGAATCGCGCCCGTGCGGTGCACGCATCCCTTGTGTACATGGACATCGTTCTTGATCCAGTGGTAGCGGTGGTGGAAGGTGAAGAGAGGCATAGGATGTACGGGTTTGCGCTCACTGTGTAGTGGGTGTTGTCAGCGATAGGGATGACCATGCCTGGTTTAATCCCGCGGGACTTGTCTGCCGGATGGAACGTAGTACCGAGAAGTGTTAAGTCGTAGCGACACCGTTCAGTCGTAGCGACACCGTCTGCTCGTAGGCAGTGGGAGGTCCGCACGCTTATAATGAACGTGAACCGGAGCGTTGCTGTGAGTAGACAAGACTTACGGGACTTACCTGACCTGATAAATGTACACGAGATACTCCTCCATCTCCTCAGACAACGCCTCCGCCTCAACCATGGCAATATCATGAATTCCTATGACTTTCGTCATAGGCCACGGGGTCCATTCGTAGCGCAGCTTAGTAGTGAGGCAGAGGCGCAATTGCCATCGTGTCCGACATGCCGATAATGCTGAGTGCCGCCGCCAGAGGAATGAGTGCAGGCAGTTGTGAGGTGCTGCGGCAGTAGAGGAAGCTCGTAGGAGCAAGCAGAGAGGCGATACTGGACGTCGAACGTTGAATGGTATGGAGCCTCAAAGTTGAAGGGTCTTTAGCGGATAGAAACCTACTTAAGATGTAGCTCGAAGGACATCTAAGGACGTGTTCGACAACTTGAAATGGTGCTTACTAATAATGGCAAATACTTACAGGCATAGATTCGCTGCTTATGCTTCCTTATCACCTAATACTTATCCTCAAGCGCCTATGTACCTCTCCGACTTCTCCACGTTCTTCCACTCCTCCTCAAGCTCTCGAGTCTCTACCATACTTCGCAGTCTGGCTGGGCTTCCGCTTATCACTGCCATGATGCTGTACCACTTACGGAACCGACGATATGGCCTCGGTGCGTCGTGGAGAATCTGGACGCAACAACTCAGATTCATCGTTCAATGACCACATGCTGTGGAGACTCAGTACTCAGTACGCACAGTCCAACGAAGCTGGGGTGGTGCTGTTGGATCCTTGGCCAGACTGGCATGGCATAAGGTGAGTTTGGTAACCCCTCGATTCCGGCTCTTTGATTCCCTCGCGGTTTGCCCGATGAGAGAAGCTCTCCTCAGACCTTAGCATTACTTCCGATGGCGCTGTCACTAGTCATATGAGCGATCGTCTTCGTTACTGTTCTCACCGCGCCTGCGCCTGAGGACGCGGTGAGAACAGCATACGTACTGCTTCAGGCCGCCCGAGAGCTCTGCAGCATCGCCTACTCGCCTACTACCGACCAACGTGTGACACGCTCGAGGCTCCGTGTGTGATTCATCAGTCGCCGGGGTGGATCACGACAGTTAGTGCCGGGCGATCTCGCGAGGGCCACTTCCGGGCGGTTCGTCGCCACGAGATTAACAGCAGATTTTGCACATTTCGGAGCCGCCGTGTGGTAGAACATGCTCGTGTACAACGCGGAGTACTAACGCCGCACTGTCATGTAGGCAGACGGAAGAAGTGGTGCCGAGTGCGTGCTACTACTCGCCTCAAGCTGAGGGGTCCCCTATGCAGTGCGTCAGCAGGAATGAACATCAGATTGCATTTTCTCGCAACACGTTGGCACTGACCTCCACGTCCTCTGCGTCTCCATCTATCTGTGACGGGCTTGTCCTGATGCGCTGACTCCGAGTGCTGTCTCTGCTTCCGTGCTGCAGTCTCTTCTTGCTGACGGCGTGGTGCCATGCGGCATCGGGAGCGAGTTACAGTCGTAGCAGCATGTCACCCGATGCGTTGTATGTCTTCGAGGTTGACGCATACCGGCCTCCATGGAGATTTTCTTCGCTGCGTCTCGTATCTCCCTCTGGGTAGTCGCATGCTGCGGCAGAGATGACGGGGACGATGCCGATGGCCGCGCATCTCTGAGAATCGACTAATACACGACTTGTCGATAGTCGCGGAGGTGTTTGGCATGATATAGTCCGCAGAGTGGCGTTGGTACTCAGGTTCATATCTAGACGTACTTCGCTTTTGCAAACTACTCTACGCGCTTGCTCACGGAAATACATATCATCATATCACATCATTTCCTGCCGCGCTCACACAGCAAGATGCGTGTATGATTGTCACTCCCGCGTTGTACAAATGAAACGGCCTGGTTGGAATATTTAAAAAGTACAAGGAATGGAAACGGGTATCCTGGTAAGTTGGTATTGGCTCGTAGTTGTCTGTTATGGCAGCGTTGGATGCTACGCTATGCATGAGAGGTCCTATGGCCAGACAGGGATGTACGGAGGACGAAATAAGTGTGTAATACGAGCGCCCATCTCCTTCAGTCCATCGCGTGCCCCTTGTACCAGTCTCCCTGGTTTCAGTCCTAAGAAACGAGGATTATGCTTGCGTAGACTGAAGTCCAAGGTGAAAGACTCGCACCTTCACATCTACTGCACTTTTGCACTATAGGTTCTTCCTCAGGCACTGCTGCCGAGGCTGGCTGCCTCGCGGCTTCTTCATCGCGACGGCGTTGCTCTTCAAGAATCAGCCTAGGTCGTTTGTAATCAGCCGGACAGGAACCCTGGAGAGACAATCGGAGTGGCACAGACCTGTTCAGTTCGTCTCTTTCTTTGAACAGACCGAGAGGGTTGGGGATCTCGTCCTGCTTCAAGTGCGCGGGGAGGTCGTACCATAGGTCAACAAGCGGGTACAGCTCAGTCTTCCGTCTGGATTCCTCGAGGCGTCTTTCCACGGGCATCCATATCTCCATCTCCTCCGCTGTCGATCCTGTCACTGGTTCGTGACTCGCGCCATCGGCATCATAGGAGTCGCCAATGGAGTCACCGTCAGCGCTCTGAGTTGTATCGCTGTCCAGCAACGCTTCCGACGCTGCGGGAGCACGGGGTAATTCCGAGCTTCCTTCTGCATCGAGTGATGCGCCCAGTGGCGTTGCTGATGCAGCTATGACAGCGTTCTTGTGTCGCTCGACCTCGTGACCAAGCTCCGTCGACGACTCTGCGACCTCATGCGACGAAGAGACGCACGCTGGCTGCGCTTGTACGGGCTGTGAATGTCCTTCCCTAATGGCCCTCATGCGAGCGTAGTCCTCTCGCACGAACCGCACACTCTTCGTTCGCTCCGCCGGTGCAAGCTTGTAGGATAGGTCGTCGTCAAACCCATCTGGAGATGGGCGGACGCGCACGTCCATGGTGAATCGATGGTCCGTCCAGTGGTAGCAGTTGTCGAAGGGAAACTCCGGCTCGGTCCGCACTCCCTCGCGCTCCCGCGGGTGTCCGGTGTTTGGGTGTATGGGGATGCACATATCGGGGGTGGCGCCTCGCTCTTCATCTGCTGGCCGGGGGCATGGGGCAACCGGGATGATGGAGTACGAATACCACAGTGAGTTTGGCCACGGGAGACCCAGAGCCTGGACGGATTTCACGAGTTCTATGTCAGAACAACGAGAGCCAAATAGTCCAGACAAGCTCACCATATCGACGAAAACGACATATGTCTTTGTTTGCATGCGACGGGCCGCTTCCTGTATATCAGGATAGTCGTATGCTTGTACCGCGGCCACCGGGTCTATTTGGATTGCCGCATATCTGCTGATCATGGGTGCAAAGAAGCAGTTTGGCTTTGGTTGGGAGGGCCCGTCGGCGCCGTCGCACATTGTTGTCGGGGCCGTGCGGAAGGAAACTCAGATCGAGTGCTATCGCTCGTCTCCAAAGTCGGCTGATTATATACTGGCTGCAGTACAGGAGTTGCAATGTAGACTGCTATGCCTGCTTCTCTGCATTGCAGACGCTGCACATCTACGCACTCGTTGTGTACTGCAGACTGTATAACAAGCATTTTATCATTTTCATCGAGGACATGATGAGATTGTATGCATACCGTACCATCATGTCAACCGAAGTGGGCAACGCATGGCTTGTGCACGACGCAACAACAGATCACAAATGCTCGAAAACACTACGACTTCTTGACTGACGTGCTGTCAAGGACACAAAGGAATGTATGACGGGCGGGCGGAATACATGCAAGATTTGCGCCCGGAGTCTACGAATCAGCTTGAAGGGACGTAATTCTGCATGGATCATTGCTCAGTGTTACGCCGGTCACGATTGAGACGAACGAATGCTCACTTCTAGGCTTGTGTTTCGACGCCGGTCCTTGCGCATCATCATTCTCAGACATCGCCTCGCTCAAAGTGTGAGACGCGCTCGAGATGGACGCCGGACGCTTCGGTCGAGGCGGACCAAATGCACTGAGGTCAAGGTGGGACAGGGCGGGATCGCGAGCGCGAGCCCCATGAATGATCCTGCGTTCAGTATCAGCTGGCGCACGACGCTCAGAGGGCGGTAGCGAACGTACCTCGATACCTCGTACCACTCCTTGTAAAAGTCCATAGGGTCCGGTATCTCCTCTGCCGTGATGCGCCCGCTCAGGTCAAGCCACAGGTCCACGAGTGGGAGAAGCTCGGGATTGTGGCTGGGAGCCCCGAACATGCCGCCAAGACCGATGGTCCCGTCAACAGTGTCGGCGGACAGACTGCTCCGAACAGAGGACGAGTCCGAACCTGCACTGGCATGGTCTGGTACCTGTTCCGCGTCGGCGCACTCCAAATCCTCGTTCCGTTGTTCATGAGCATCTGCTGAGAAGCACAAAGCTGAGCGGTCGAACGTAGGATCGTGTGGAGTTAAAGACGTACCTGTGGCTGAAGCTTCTGCCGTGGAGTCCCCCGCTCCTGGTCTCGTATAGGCGAAGAGCGCGAGCTGTCGTTCCCGTCGAGCATCCTCGCAATCTGCGATGTCCATGTTCCAGTAGGACCTCATCCTGACGCGCTCATCGGGTGGCAGCCTGACGGCGTCGTCGGTATTGAAGCCTTCGTGCCTTGCGCGTACCCGGACATCGGCGTTCACGGACACCCAATGGTAGCAGCTCGGGAAGGGGAAAGGCGGGTCCGTTCGCAGAGGCTCGCGGCCGAGAGGGTGGCGCTCGTTTGGCGCGATAGGAAGACACATCTCGGGAGTCGTACCCCGCTCAACATCGGCTTTGCGCAGAGTTGTCGCAAGGAGACAGATGGAGAACGAGTACCAGGGCTTTCCCGGAAATGGAAGGGAAAGGTCCTGGGAAACGAGGAGACGTTAGCGGCTCCGAAGGACAACAAGGCTCGAGAGCAACACACCCGGTCGATGTACACCAAGTATGACTTTGCTTCGACTGCTTCGGCAGCGCTCAGCGCCACTGGATCGTGCAGATGTTCGACCATAGCGATCGGGTCCATGCGTATGACCGCATAGCTTCCAGGACTTGGGCAGAATCGGACCGGCATATCGGAGTAAGGGAGAAGAGACGGGGGCGAGGATAGTCTTCAACCAACGCTCTACGGAAAATGGTCCGAGTCCGTACTGGTCGGCCGCCAGGCTGATGTACGTCCGGCTTATAAGCGCCGCAGGTCTATTGTCTTCGCGAGGTAGCACATTGATGCTTCTGGCCCCGATGTCGCACGTTACAATGGTTATTCGTCGGAGGGGAGAAGGCCCTAGCGGAGAAGAGATACGAGCATGATCAGCATGCCTTCCGACTAATCAATACACCGGTCGTTCACATCCGAGCTGTAGACTTACAATAGATTACCATTCACGATGGTCGGCTTCGCATTGGTGTCTTTGTTGATTATAACAGATGAGATTAGAGAACGGTGAGACAACAATATATATCGTAATATCCAATTGAGGCCGTGAGCTGACACGAGCAGGAGATGATGAGGAATGCACCGTTGCAGATCTACAGCGGACGGGCTGTGAACGGCGTAGGATGAGCTGTCTTCCAAAGGTTCGCCACTAGCAATGACCACTAGGACGGAAGGACGCTCTTGACAATGAATCGAAGAGCTGTGGGGAGCTGGTTCATTGTACGAAGACATCGCACATGCAGAAGGGCGACGTAGGGACGGAATGCGGCAGCGGGCCGGCAGGTACCATCGGAATGCGCAAGTCATCCCAAATAAGAGCCATGATCTTCCGTATGCCTACACGCGGGGTCAGTGAAGCTTTGGGAGCCTCGAGCGCAACGCAGGTAAGAGCGACTCACGTTTCGGCTTCGGCTCATATTGCGGAGACCGTTGATTCTAAGAACTTGACGAGATACCGACAGGGGTTGCAAGGAAACTGGTGGAACAAGATGATGTCGAATGATACCGGCCTGGAGACATGTTGCTTGGACCTTGTATTTGAAGTTGTGCGGCTGCGTTATAGCACTTGCTCCCTGCTTTCGCGCCTGCCGGAAGGCAGAAATGGGTCTCCTCCTAGCTCAATCATAGGTTAATCAAAGGCCATATAAAAGCTAAGGCGGGCATGAGGGTCATCTGAGTGCTGGTGGTCGGCTGCCAGTGGTGGTAGGGGTCATGTCAACATTCGCCGTCGTTACTAAGTTACAGTAGGCCGTATCAACGCCGGCTGAAGCCGGCCCGGGCGTTCCGCGGTGAGCAGCCGTCAGCCTCTTCGCCGTCAAATTTCCTCGCTCTCCTTTCTTCCTAGTGTTCGACTCAACCTCTACAAGTCCTTTGCTTGATGCTGATCTGGACGTTGCTCAGCTTGCAGTCTACCTATGCGACGGTGACAGGTCTGGAACATCCATATGTGCTCCGTACTCTACGCCGGATACCTATCCTCCGACAAGATCTCTCTCGGTCTAGGAAGCTGCGCATATCACCGATACCTCACTAGACGGGTTAAGACGCTGAGATCAGCAGCGTGCGTCTGGGTGGGAGAGGACAGATACTGTGCGGGACTTCTCGTAAGTGGCTGAATCAAAGCTCTCGGGATCAGCTTGAAGCCGCAGGCGCAAATATTTGAGACCTACAGCTACGCAGGGGACGAATGGAGCCGCTCGAAGTGACGTATGCGCAGGGTTTGAAGGGAGTGTTGCGTCGTCTTGATCTTCGCGCTCGTTGGTGGAAGCAGCAAGATCCTCCACGGACCGGATGGACAGATTGAAGGGCGAATCGCAGGGACGGAAGAGACATCCTCGCGAAGACTCGGTCTGCTTAACTCTTCGGTAAGTCCTCCTCATTATTGCTCCTTCCTGTCTGTGCGTGTTCCTTTATCCGACGTTCGTTGAAGATACTTAGCTAGAGGTTGTGTCACCTCCTGGGCGCTCTGCACAAGTACGATTTCGTCTCACGCATGGCTATGCTCTCGAGGAGTTCATTGAAGCAACGAGGTTCTATTACTGACTCGTGGCTTTCCTCAAATAGCCTCTTCGATGCTGCAAACGATACCGCTCAGCGCACTTCTGGATTGCACCCCAATTGCAATTGCAACCTTTGCTCTATCTCTTCACTTGTCGTCTTTGAGGATTGGTGAGCGTGATCAGTCGCATCATACCCCCCTTCCCGTCTTGAACTCTCTCCTCAGATGTCGCAAGCGGAACCTCAAGTCCACCTGGCTGTCGGCGAAAGCTACGCAAGTGGGCTCTAGCCTCCCATGGCCTAATTCATCCCCCACGTCCGCGTACCCCGTTCTGAAGAATCATGCCATCCTCGTTCGCGATGCAGCCCGAGAGCTGTCGTGTCCGCCCACAGCAGAGGCTGGCACGGCGTCTCCCACTACCGGGACGTTGAACAAACCCCCTCTTCGACCAGTATCTCCTTCGGACAAGGGCGGTCCGTCTGAGTACTCCGCGATGCTGCTCGACCACGTCCTTGTTCCTGTCATTCCTTGCACCGCCCTTTCAATATGTCTCGGAACTGCTAGCGTCGGGGAATGTCCAGTCATGATGCATGACGGTCACCAGCTCGCCGTCCGCGGTGCACGAGATGGCATATACGCCGCGATATCTGACGTCTGGGTGGACGACTCGGGAGTACAACTGAGGCAGGGCTGCCAACCTGCCATGTCTCGCCCATCACGACTCGTGCTCGTCAGCTCGTCCCCGACGGAGCGTTCTGGATACTAGACGAGCTCTGCATCTCCAAGCTCCAGCATCTCCGCAGGCATGCGATTTCACTGATGGCGCACGCGTACCACACAGCGGAGAAGGTGGTCGTGTTCGATCGGGGCATCCGTGCTCTCTGCTCCGCCATACCCCGCTCCGAGCATTGGTGTTGCGGATCATGTCGTCTGCGTGGATGTAGCCGGCATGGACCCTTGCATGAGGCGCTGTCGGCCGGATAACTCTCTCGCGGACGGACTGTACGCGAGCAGCAGGCTTCGGGATACTCGTACGGAGATTGATGCGATCTCATCATGCTTTCGTTCCATCCTCCTCCTCCCTCTGTTCTTCCTCGAGCGCCGCGCGTCGCCCACCTATCACTTCTTCGGGATCGTCAACCGGCTCAACCACCGCACGACAAACAAGCCCGCGGACGAGACGCTCGCAGTATTCGGGCTGCTTGGCGTAGCGAAGCTCCTTGCAGATGGAGACACGGAAGGTCGCCTGCGGACACTCCTCCTCAAAGTCAGGACGCTATCGGCAACCATTATCTCCGGCGGCTCTCCTCGCATGCGACATGCGAGCTTCCGCCGGGCACCACGAACGCTCAGCTCCGTGCGCGTGCTGGGATCTATGCTGGGAGTCGCAACTTGCATCTAGTCCACGATGACGTCCTCGTCGAGGTTGAACGTTTGAACTCCCAAGCCATGGCTCTCTCTATGTCCTCCGCATCCTCAGCGAGCAGCCCGGGTACGAACCTCTCGCGTTCCACGCCGTTGTCGTCACTCCCGAATCAACAGAAACTCTCTCGGCTCGCACTCAGAGTATGCCCGTGGTGGCTGTTCACATCGCTCAAGTCAGTGCTCACCCGCCATACGATGCGAGTATCAGGTTCCCTGGAGTGTTGACGAACGTGTCCGCTTTGCGCTCGGAAGTCTCGGTTCCGCTTAAATCGTTGGCCGGCGGAGTCCGTGTTGAGGGACTACTGCGGACAACACCTGTTGAGTTTTGGTGCGGTGGTGCGCAGGCGCTGCATTCACGCGTGGTCCTCAATATACTCGGGCTCACTCAAGATCAGTACTACGTAGTCTCCAGGTTCAGCCCGCTAGCTCGCCTCCGATCCGGCTTGCAGAAATGATCATGTGCATCTTCCTCGTCTTCTCAAATCGTTGAGATTGCAAGGCGTTTCAACGAACCCGGCGAACTTGGCGAACGCAGACTACTGCTACTAGTATAGGTCTATGCTGGCCACGCGACATCGACGATGAGATACCGGAGCTTGCATAGCGCTGTAAGGGGAGGGTGTGGTAGCCGAGTGCTGTGCAATCAGCTCAAGATTAGTTTCACCGCGCGGCGCGGACGTCTTCTTTTGCACAGGGATCAGCGCTCAGCCTCTCATCTCGTAAGTCGTTCGCTACGTCGCTGGTGAAAGACACCCTTGACATGCAGCGTGGGCTATGGAGATCTGTCGGTCTCGCACGCAACGGCCCCGGAAAGATGCGAGAGGAGTTAATTAGCATGAGCTGGAGTAAAATCCGAATACGTCGGCTCCGTGCAACATCGACTGACCTCTTCATGCTCACTCTGGAAACGGTAGCCTTGATCGTCGCCAAGCGTCCGCTTATTTCTCCCATTGCCATCTTTACTCGCAGATATAGAGGCACTTGTCTGTGTCGTATACGAAGTAAGCCGTCATCTCATTGCGAGCATGTGATCAGTACTCACCTCTCCCATGTTCGCCTCCTGGACCCACAGAACGATCGTCAGCGCTCACAACACCAACCGGTTCCAGGTGTGGACAGACTCCTTCAGAGACTGTAGCGGGATGTATTTCTTGCTGAGGTTGAATTCTGAAGGTTTTGATTCTGCCGCAACACATACTGATGCATACTTTTGCTTCCTATCAGGAGCCTCGGGGTGGCTTTCGCGGCTACGCCCACCTAGACAAATAGAAACAAATATGGTCTAGGTGGTTCTCCCACGTCACGCTGTCTGCTTGTGACTCCCACCTTCAGCCTCCCCCAACCCCCGTATACCTCCTCATCTCTATTTCAACCTCCCTGTACTGACCTCTGATCGCCGTCTGGACAGGCACTCCTCTTCCTCTTCCGCCCCCGCCTCCTCCTACAAGCTCTGCGATCTTTCAGTCAGCCCATCAGCATCTTACTGGACTCCCTGCGGACACGCCACATAGTTCAGCATCGACATGCTTCCTCGGGCGGGAGAACGCTCGCCTTGCCTCCCATTCCCTTACCCACAGCGCTTCGTTGTCGCTTGCCTAGATCCCGTTGGCATGGTGGAAGACCTTGCGGATGCGGATTCTCAGGCACTTGAAGAGGCCCGCTGCATCACTCCCAAGAGGTACATCTTCTATCTGAGTATGGTACGTTTCCATCGCGCAAGTGTCTCTAGGCTTGAGCGCAGCTGACAGAGTCTGTCAAGCCACTCGATCTTCCAGGACCCGACAGTCAATGGTGTCGCTACTCTGCCTACCCAGTGGCTCGAGCATTGCGCGCCATCGACCGAGAGCTGGGTATAACCCCGGACATGGTCATGCCCATTGCACCGAACAATCGTTATGCGAAGGGTAGGCAGCCTCTCAGGGCGGAACCGACATTCCCATTCGACAACTGCTTCTTCTGGGTTGAGAGCTCTATGGATGTCCGGGTCAGGCGGAGAGGTAACGACGGATATGACGACCGGGGCGCTACTCGACTCAGCGTCAGGGAACATGTCGCTATGCTGCTGTCTTGGGATGAAGACGCGCGGCGTATAGCTCACTTCATTGAGGAGAAAAGGCGTCGTCTCCCTACAACATCTTCGGACCCTGATACCTCCTCACCATTGCCACAACCTGAGACGTCGTTCGACACAACGCCGATGCCTCCTCCTGCCTCTTCTGACGACTCCTCCACACAAAGCACGAACATGCTCGATAGCGACCGAGTCTCCGCCGCTTCATCACAGTCCTCTGACGACCTGCGTCACTGCAATCTCTTCGGGTGGGATCATGACCCAGAGTCTGCATTCCTACCTCTCCTGGAAGCGGCGGTCGAGCTCGAGGACTACATCGCTTCACCAGAGATTGGAGATCCCACGGAGTTCCTCGAGGAGCAAGACGCCATCAGAGAGTAAGTCGCTTCAGTCTATACGATCATCATCCTCGCGCTGACGAAGTCATAGTGTTATTCAGAGATTTCTCACAAGGCGAGCCAACGCGTCGGAACCCGTTCTCGGCCTAAGCACCCCCGCCTCCCGCGCCAGCGTGGATGGCGGAGCGGAATCGAAGGCGATGTCTAGGAGTTCAAAACAGTATCGATATCTAACCAAATTTAAGCCATCACATGAGCTGCGGCGCGAGGGACTCGGAGGACCACAGAAACGTACGTTCACAGATATTTCCCTAGCGTGCCATTGAAGTCGAAGCAAGCACAGGTGCGGCCACGCTCGACTCGTCGCCTCGCCCCGCGGAACGCAGCAAGATAGCGGGAGGCATTTCCAAGGCGAAGTCGTTCATCGCACGAGCAGCGTATGGAGTTGGATGGAGGAGCAGGGATCCAGGGCCCAAGAGCGAGAAGCGACACGGTGTGCTTCCTCGTTGTCGTGCGGCCTGATTGATAGCTGACCAGTCGATGTGTTTGTTCAGCATGAGGAACGTCGAGACAAGCTGTACGACCGTCGAGGAAGGTATACTGGTGGTTCGCATCGGTTGTTATACTACCTTCTATTACTTGTTCATGGATCATCTATCAGCACTTATATACTTTTGGCTCATCGTCGGTCTCCGGCAGGCCGAGTTTCAGCCAGTCCGAGGGTGCCGCTCCGTGTCCACTGGACCGAAATGCTATGATGCTCTGATTGCATAGCTCGCTGATATCCCTAGCTCGACTGCACAGCGAGGGAATTTTGGGCGTATCTCTTAACTACTGCTCATCGGAGCTCACATACGCCCACAGAGACGCATGTGCAACTGCACCGGGCGGTGTTGCGACTGAATACTGATGGGAGCAATCCGCTCAGGTAAGTTGCGCTCGAAGAGAAGCTACCTCATGGCAACGCATCGCACTACGCTAAACTGCTTCCCAACGCTCCATGGTACATCGCGCGGCCTTACAAGAGCGAAGGTGATTCGACGTGTTATAAAGACAGTATATGTGACACATCCAAGTACGCGAGGAGGTTGCGAACAGGAGATAGGCTGCAATGGTTGAGTCGTAGCCTTGCAACTAAGCACGACTGAGAGGAGATATCAGGAATCCCTGCGTAAACGTCAGGGCCATACCGGTAGATATAAAGGACAGAAGATATCTTTCATGCGACTACCGACTTTAAGAAGCAATTTGAGAGGTCGGAACCCTGCATCGAAGCGTCAGCCGATGTATCCATCGATTGAGATGCCATGCGGGGGTGACTCACGTCTGGGCTTCGTCGCCGTTAAATGTATGTTCGCAAGACCAGCGGCGTCATCGATGTCCCCACTATAGCTGGACATGTCACTGCGCATCTCTTTGGGGTCTCCATCAACGGAGCTCATCTCGCTCAGGAAGTCTTGAAACACAGCCGGTATGGGCGGGAGCAGGGGAGGGAGCGAGGGATTGCGAGCCCTCGCAGCCTGAATAATGCTGGGCAGGCATCAGCGACACAGGACAATAGGCGAGATCGCTTCGCTCACCTGACAATGGCGTCGCGCTCTGCAAACAGCTCACGCGGGTCCGCGATGTCCTCCTGCTTGAGCTCCGCGGCCATATCTACCCACAGGTGAACGAGCGGTAGAATCTCGACGTTCTGAAGAGGATCACCGAAGAATCCGTCCAGCATGTTGCCGGACTCGTCGGGATCAGACGAAGCCTTGCTGTAGTCAGAATCCAAAGTGCGGACAGAGTGAGTGTCGGCGCCGTCGACATCTGCAGGGAGGGGTTCATCCGGGGCGGGGATATGGGTTGCAGCTTCATGATCGCTCTCGGTGGCGGTTGGCGAACAACCCAGTGCCACACTTCTGGCCTTGAGTGCGTCGAGACGCTTCTGACTGTCCACAGCCATATGATTCTCCACCGTCATGGCGTCCCGCACCGAAAGTCCGGTGAGTTTCGTTCGATCAAAGCCTTCCGGGCGTGCAAGCACGCGAACGTCGAGCTCCAAATCCGGCCAGTGGTAGCAATTTGTGTAGGGAAAGGACCCGGATGGCTCTGGATTAAGCGGGGGACGTCCATGAGGGTGCGTGGTATTTGGGAAAATGGGGGTACACATGTCCGGCGTGATACATCGCTCCTCGTCTGCAGAAGGGAGCGAGGGAGCGACGAGGCGGACGTTAAAGCCATACCACGGTACTCCGGGGAAGGGGAGTGAGTGATCCTAGACGAGACCCACCAGAGCCAAAATCGTCAGTAAACTATACGGGTATGAGATACAGTTCGACTCACGCAGTCGATATACGCCACATATGATTTGGGGCGCAAGAGTTTGGCAGAATTCAAGGCTTCCTCGTCCAAGTGCTCGACCATCGCCACAGGATCCATGCGGATCACCGCATAGCTGTAGGTAGTAGGACAGTATGGTGTTTCAGAGCTTGCTTCCGCACCATCGGCCATGATGACGCAGAGTTCTAGTATGCCGCCGAACAGGGAGTGGGGATGATGTAGGGGCGTGAATGAGTGACAGAGTTGGATACTATCCTCGCGAGCTGGCGTCCGAAGACATGCGCATGCACAAAAGAACAAGCACGGCAGAGCATGGACCGGCGTGATGGACGTTGTTGTTGTGTTGATCGCCGTAGCGCCCGATCCTTATTCTGGCGCTGTTACCCGACCCCAGCGCCCCTTGGTCTCTCCGTCCACAAGGGTACCATGGCAGCATCTTTCTTTTGTGTGCGCCATGGAGCACTTTGTATTCATCTTCTGGGTGCGAGTCAGCGCCGGCACTTAGTACTTATTACCCAGCCCCATTCGCTACCTACTCAGACGATCCATCAGTAAACCGCCAAATTTATTAGTCGACTTAGATCATCTTCGCACGACTTGGAAGGCCATTAAGAGCCCTAAGAGGGGCGCTTATGGCCTGTGGCTGTGTCCTCCCAAGTGACCCCAAAGTCAAGTTTCAGTCGCACCTTTCGTTCTCGCTCAAATCATGGCCGTTTGCCTTGCGAGTTTATGGGCACGGCGACCACATGTGCAGGTACGATCTCTCCAAATTTGAGAGAGAACGGGTGAGGGGGCGTGGCGATATTGCCGGCGCTAGAATTCTGCTAATTACAGCTAAGACATTTAAGTTGGCTAATAAATATCGTGAAGTTCTGATGTCGTAACTACTCGCCTGCTTTCTTGACTCCCAGTC